>JAQIUQ010002254.1:0-82216 GCA_030378365.1 Hybognathus amarus
CTAGGGTTAGGGTTACTAGGGTTAGGGTTACTGAGGGTTAGGGTTACTGAGGGTTAGGGTTACTAGGGTTAGGGTTACTAGGGTTAGGGTTACTAGGGTTAGGGTTACTAGGGTTAGGGTTACTAGGGTTAGGGTTACTGGGGTTAGGGTTACTAGGGTTAGGGCTACTAGGGTTAGGGCTACTAGGGTTAGGGCTACTAGCAGGTTAGGGCTACTGAGCGTTCAGGGCTACTAGGGTTAGGGCTACTGAGCTAGGGCTACTAGGTTAGGGCTTACTAGGGTTAGGGCTACTAGGGTTAGGGCTACTAGGGTTAGGGCTACTAGGGTTAGGGCTACTCTAGGGTTAGGGTTACTCAAGGGTTAGGGTTACTGAGGGGTTAGAACCTCTTAAAGCCTCTAAAAAGGTTCAGGGAAAATGCAAAGACAAGAGCAGTGATAATTCAAATGCAAAGAAAAGAGATCAAAATACAAAGATGGGAAAAAATAAATAAATGCACAAATACAAAAAAAGGGGCATTGAGACCACGATAAGGAAATAAGTGCAGAGACTAAATTTGTAATACCCTTTAAATTATCAAATGCCACAAGGAATAAATATGTAAAAATCATCACTACAACAGGCACAAAAGGGACTTCACTGGCAGAGGCATAAAAGGCAAACAGCAGAAATACAAACACTAAAGGGGAATAGGAATGCAAAAGGAAGAATAATCACACATGTAGCTTTTATGCTTGTGAACTTTATTTTGTTCTGTCTTAGAATAGGTTAGACAAGACCATAAAGGGCACAGAACAAGAAGTTTCAATAGAAGTTAGTAAATAAAATACTGTAAAAAAGGGGAAAAAGACAAAGATCAATTGAAATGGAGGGTATAAAAAAATACTTAAATTCAAAACAAGGTTAAACAATACAAAGTAGCAAAAATAAGTAAAGTAGACAAAGCTGCTTTAATGCTTTAGTATTCTATTTTTTTAAAGCGGTTAAGAATGGCAGAGCAAAAAAAGTCAATTGAATTTACTGTGCGACAATGATTTTGTATTTATGCTGTTGATTGACTTGTATTAATATCTATACAAAAGTGTCAAAAAAGGAGCATGATATTGAAAGTACACTTAAACAGGAATACAAAACTATACAAAGTGAAACCACAAAAAAAGTTGAAAGTATTATGAACAAAGAAGCAAAGGAGGATGTAGAGCCAAAACACAATCGATAAAAGGATAGGGGGACCTTTGGTGAATGAGCCAGTTACAACTCAGTGGACAGCCAACTCAGATGTAGCCATTAGAGATGGGGACCTGGGCAGAGACAAGACCACTACACTGCAGGGCAGTAACTGCCCATGGAGGACCTGACAGGTTGACAGAGTGAAAGTTAAGTCCGGGGCTTGGCACAGACAGATTACCAGCTCCACCATGTTGATGCTCTGAGGCCAAAGGCGGACTCAAGGTGCAAAGGGTAAATTAAGGATGAACCAAAGGGCTGAAAGTAGCCAACAAACACAGGCTGCATTAACTAGATGACACAGGTAGAGGAGGGGAGGAGGAGGAGCAGCAGCAGCATCAATGAGAGGCTTAGTGCTGAGTGTGAAGAACCTTAGACTGGACTGTCTAAACAGCTGGAGGGACCAGCCAACACAGGATAGTTTTGAAAATGCAAAAAAAAAAGGGTTCGGATTCACAAATGGGGTGTTCCAAATTACACAAAGTGGCATATGGGACAACATAAAAGTGAAAAATCATAAAAGAGTAGAAACAGGTTAACAAAAGGCTTTAAAAAAAACAGAACATGGAAACAAATATGGACCATAACCAAAGTAAAAAAAAGAAATTAAAATGAAACAAACAAAATCAAGTGCAACAAAAATACTAAAAAGTAAGTTTACAACTTCAATACAAATCTTTACAATATAAGAAAGGCAAATAATGGCATAAAAAGCAGAAACAAAATGTTAGAAACCAGTGAAAGATAACTTAAAAAATGGCTTAAAAACGTTAAAAAACAAAAATAAAAACCTAAATATTCCATAAATGCAAAGAGACAAAATGGTCATAAAATAGAAAGGGATAATAAAAAAGGACCAAGACAAACTTGATCTTAAATGGAACAAGAGGCGAAACCATAAATACAAAAATTACATTTAGTCAAATATAAATAAAAACAAAAAAACTGAAAAAAGAAATTGTCTTTGTGAGTGGGATACACCCCTATATATTGTAGCTTAAGTAACTTTGATTTGCACCTGCAGTTGATAGACTGAGGTGAAGGGTTAATCAACCCTGGACAAGTCAAACACAAGTCAAGATCCACAAGTCAAAGACAAGTCCCACCCACCCAATTCCAATGGTTGAACACTGAAAGAAAGTTCTCCACATTAACAGAAGATAATGAAAATGTATTAATTACACCATGAACCCAATAGCCATGCCATCAGGGGAAGAACAAATTTCAAACAGACTGAATGAAATCGCAGCATCAAATACAAATGACCACAACAACAGTGAAGAATCAAAGCAGAAAATGGGCATGATAAGACAGCCACTAATGCTAACATACAAAACACAGTCAGAGAATAAAAACAAGTGCATAAATATACAAAAAGTAAAGACAAACCATTTGATGCAGTTCCTTTCAATACAAAATAGGGACATAGTTAATGGGACGAAACACTTTTAGAAAAATAAAACAGGGTAAAGCCTATTTTATGCCCATTCCTAAGACAAGGAGCATTAATAAAAGATGGAAGACATTAAATCATAAACAAAAAAAGGCAAAGACAAGAGAAAGGAATGAAATAAATACAAAAGATGGGAAAATGCACAAAAACAAAAAGGGCCATTGTGACAATAGAAAAAGAATCTTAAATACATGAGGTGAAGGCATAAATACAACAGCAGCAGTTTCAGGACTATGGTGTTTATAAAGCTGTATAAGTAAGTTGCTTTGTACAAGTATAAATAATAAAAGGCATTAATGTAGTGAAGATTTGCAGTGACTGCTGAGAAGGAACATGGCATTCTTATACATGCTCTCTCTCTTAACATTTAAGTCGAAGATATTTAATTTCAGACCATAAAAATGCAATACTTTAAAACAAAAAAAGATATGCATTAACTGTACCATCATTTTAATGCTTTGTATTTTTGTTTCAAACACATTTGTCAATAATTTTCTTCTATACATAAGGGAATACAACAGGCAATGTAATGCATTCAATCAACAGCATAAATACAAAACATTGACATCTATATAAAAGGGAAAAAAGGAGCATGAAGCAACAGGAATTCAAAACTGCCCCTTTATTCAATCTGCATTCAACTTTTTGTGGTTTCACTTTGTACAAAGGAGGATGAGTGCATGGCACACTCAAAATGTGGAGCTGGAGAGAGGTGTGACAATGGCAGGTGTTGACAAACAACTCAAATGGAGCCATTAGAGATGGGGACCTAGGAAGAGCCGAAGAAACAGGGAAAGACCACTGCAGGGTAGAGATAGAAGCATAGGGGTGGAGGGACAAAGCGAGGCCCCAAAACAGCTAGAGGGATAACTGCCCATGGTGGAGCTGGTAATCTGGAAGCCAAAGGCAGACCCAAAGTACAAGGGGTGAGCAATGAAGGATGAGCCAAAGGGCTGAAAGGACCCAGCGGACACAGGCCCCATTAACTAGATGACATGGGTAGAGAAGGTGAGGAAAAGCATCAATGGGAGGCTTCATGCTGAGTGGGAAGGACTGGACTGGACTGTCTAAACAGCTAGAGGGACCAGCCAACACAGGATAATGGCGAACACTAAACCAACATGATTATAAAACTGACCAGTACTTTAAAGTAATTTTGAAAGTTTAAAAAAGAAGGTTAGGATATACAAATAGGGTCTTACAAATTACACAAAGTGGCATATGGGCACAAGTACAATCATAAAAGGGTTAAAACAAAACCTGTTTGTTTGGATTTAAGGATTTAAAAACAGAATGTGGAAACAGAAATATGGACCATAACCTGTGTACAAAAAGACTTTAAAATGAAAAACAAAACAATGTGTAAATAAAAATAGAAATAAAATAAGACAAGTTAGTTTACAACTTCCATAAAAAAATGTACAATATAAGAAGGGAAAAAAGGCATGCAAGGTATTTAATAAACATTGAAGGCAAAAATAAAAACTTACATCATAAATGCAAAGAAAGACAAAAAAGGGTCGCAAAATAAAAAAAATAAATACACCATAAATGCAAAGACAGACAAAAAGGGTCATAAAATAGGAGATAGAAAGTTTGCATAAAAAGGGGAAATAGACAAACTTGATCTTAAATGGAATAAGAGGCAAAACAACAAATAGAAAAATCAAAAAATACTTACCCTGATCCACCCACCCACCCACCCAAGTATGAACAAGAAAGTTCCACATTTCCAGAAGTTCATAAAAATGAATGAATTACCAAGTGAACGCGATTGCCATCCCATCAGCAAGGGGGAGAACAAAAAATTCAAACAGGTTGAATGAAATCACACCATCAAGCACAAATAAAAATGGGCACAAGAGCATAGAGAAGAAATCACAAAGCAGAAAAAGAGCCTAGTAAGACATCCACTAATGCTAACATCCAGAAGGCAGTAAAGAAAAAACATAAATATAAAAAAATCCACACAGTAAAGACAAAACATTTTATGCAGTACATTTCAATACAAACTACTCACACAAGTCAAACACAAGTCAAGACCCGCACAAGTCAAACACAAGTCAAGACCCACACAAGTCAAGACCCACACAAGTCAGGACCAGCACAAGTCAAACAAGTCAAGACCCACACAAGTCAAACACAAGTCAAGACCCGCACAAGTCAAACACAAATGGTAAATGGTAAATGGACTGCATTTATATAGCGCTTTCATAGACCTAATGGCCACCAAAGCGCTTTACATATTGCCTCACATTCACCCATTCACACACACATTCATACACCGACGGCGGTGTCAGCCATGCAACGGCGCCATCCAGCTCGTCGGGAGCAGCCGGGGTTAGGTGTCTTGCTCATGGACACCTCGACACTTGGTCAGGTGGAACCGGGATCGAACCACCAACCTTCCGGTTTGTAGACAACCTACATGAACCACTGAGCCACTGCCGCCACTGAGCCTATGCTAACCACGTAACCCTAACCCTAACCCTAACCCTAACCCTAAACACAAGTCAAGACCCGCACAAGTAACACACACACGCACACACACAAGTCAAGACCCGCACAAGTCACACACACACACAAGTCAAGACCCGCACAAGTCACACACACACACACAAGTCAAGACCCACACAAGTCACACACACACCACACACAAGTCAAGAACCCGCACAAGTCACACACACACACACACAAGTCAAGACCCGCACAAGTCACACACACACACACAAGTCAAGACCCGCACAAGTCACACACACAAACAAGTCAAGACCCGCACAAGTCACACACACACACACACACACGTCAAGACCCGCACAAGTCACACACACACACACACACACACACACAAGTCAAGACCCGCACAAGTCAAACACACACAAGTCAAGACCCGCACAAGTCACACACACACACACAAGTCAAGACCCGCACAAGTCACACACACACACACAAAGTCAAGACCCGCACAAGTCACACACACACACAAGTCAAGACCCGCACAAGTCACACACACACACACAAGTCAAGACCCGCACAAGTCACACACACACACACACAAGTCAAGACCCGCACAAGTCACACACACACACAAGTCAAGACCCGCACAAGTCACACACACACACAAACCTAAAGACCCGCACAAGTCACACACATAAGTCAAGACCCGCACAAGTCAGGATCCACACAATTCAAACACAAGTCAAGACCCACACCAGTCAAACACAAGTCAAGACCCACACCAGTCAAACACAAGTCAAGACCCGCACAAGTCACACACACAAGTCAAGACCCGCACAAGTCAGGATCCACACAATTCAAACACAAGTCAAGACCCACACAAGTCAAACACAAGTCAAGACCCGCACCAGTCAAACAAAAGTCAAGACACGCACAAGTCAAACAAGTTAGGATCCACACAAGACAAACAAGCTCAAGACCCAAACAAGTCAAACACAGAGTAAGGACCCCACAAATCAAACACAGGTCAAGACTCACAAGTCAAACACAAGTCAAGACCCCCACAAGTCAAACACAAGTCAAGACCCGCACAAGTCAAAAACAAGTCAAGACCCGCACAAGTCAAGACACCACACAATTCAAACACAAGTGAAGACCCACACAAGTCAAGACCCGCACAAGTCAAAAACAAGTCAAGACCCGCACAAGTCAAGACCCACACAAGTCAAACACAAGTCAAGACCCACACAATTCAAACACAAGTCAAGACCCACACAGATTCAAACACAAGTCAAGACCCACACAAAGCGGAACTAATCTTGTCATATATATATATGTGCATTTCCCACTGAGTGCTGAATTGTTGAGATGAAGTGATGTGATGCACTGTTTGCTGTGTGAACCTGAACCCCTGGATGTCCATTTCCTGCCTGAATTTATCACATTCTGACTGCATAAGAAGAGGCTAACACTGTTGTACTCCACAGACCGTTGAGTGTATTTATCTGGCGGCCCACTGTGAAGCGAGACACGTAGTGAACGCTTAACCGACTGCTTTGCAGTGAAACCTCCAGCCGTAAGTTCTCTGTCTTGCACTTAAAGAAGAGGATTACATACCTGTATGCTCACCTGTCTGCTTTGCAGTGAAGCTCCCCATTGTAAGCTCTGTCTGTTGGTCCTGCAAGTGAATTCAATTCAATTAAAGTTTATTTGTATAGTGCTTTTCACAATACTTGTTTCAAAGCAGCTTTACAGAAAGTGCATTACAGAAAAGTACATGAAAAAAAATACAATTAGTTAATCATGTAATATTAAGGTCATAACATATCGCCAGCGTTGAGTTCTCTCTCCACAGGCGTCGAGTCGGCTCTTCACAGGTGTTGAGTCATCTCTTCACAGGCATTTAGTCTTCTCATCGCAGGTGTTGGGGCATCTGAAGTCTCAATGAGAGGCTAGATACAAACTGGAGCTGTCGAACGCCATTTTCTCGGGGACAAGCGTCCAGAGATAACAGCAGAAAACAGAAATAATTAACATAGCTGATGTTCATAATGATTTCCATTACACAGGAGTAGATGTTAAAAACCACAATCTCACAAACTCTCCACAACTCAAACTCTCCGCAACCCAACCATACGCGCCAACCCGTTTGACTAAGGTTGTCAAGCCCCACTGTCACAGTAATGCGTTTCAGTGGCAACGGTTCCGTATGGCATACAAACTACCGCAAACACACAATATCTGCCCAACCACCCATAATTCACACAATCACACAGGAAAGGAATGACTGTAAAGTACTATGCAACCTATAAAAGTAACCTACAGACTCTTCAAGTTTTATAGTATTAAATGCATTCGATCTGATTCAGAGGAATAAAAGGTAAGCAGTATGTGAATGCTTGGCTAAAGAGATGCGTCTTTAGTCTAGTTTTAAACTGTGACAGCGAGTCAGAGCTTCGAACCATATCGGGAAGGCTATTCCAGAGTTTGAGTGTAAAGAATTTAAGTTTGAACCTAACTTTTATTTCTGGAATATTTACATTAATAAATAACTAAAGCTAATTACAAGTAATTGTCTAGCAGTGTTGTTGAACAAATTTTAAGTACCATTCCAATGCTTATGATTTAGGGCAGATTTGACTTACTCAACCTAACCTGAGGATAATAAATAAGGTTAAAGGTGTTAAAATTAAAGCACACACCGTAAAACATGGCGCCCAACATGGGGCTTTAACTGTTCAATTCTGGCCAGTAATTGAACAGTTAAGCGCCTGCTAAATAGCGTGTGCGTGGATATGCTTAAGGATTAGAAATTTATTTTCTTTTTCTTTTTGAGAAAAAAAAATAAAAAATAAAATCACCAAATAGAAGACTAGAGAAACTTAGTCAAAAAAATAATAATCTGCAGCGACATCAAGAACATCAGGAAAGCAGTGAGTGCACACCTTACCCTCACCTGAGGTAGCACGGACATGACGGACCATGGACGTGCCGATGATCACGGCGTTGTCGCGATCCGACTCGCGAAGAAGGGAGAAGCAGTTCCGGGTGGAGATCTTGAAAACCAGGAGGGGCGGCGGAGAGGTTCTAGCTCTGGTCCTGGCTCGTGTCTTCCGCTGTGTGATCCTTGGTGTTGTGTCTGTGCCGGAGTGAATGAAGCCAGAGATGATCGCGTCCTCCTGGGCAGAGAAACGCATGGAGTAGACGAAGTCAGAGTCGAAGAGTAACCAACCACTGACTTGTGAGAATCGGCGGGTGATGTTTCAAGCGCTGACCGCCGATTCAGCAGCTCACAGCCCACAGGCATCAAGTCGTCTCTCCACAGGCCTCACTAAATAAGGAATACACAGTTTCAATATAGTGTTCCACACTAAGCATATCAATTAAGCTTGAACAAAGACTGTGATTTGGACTTTGACTTACTAGTCATTAGGTGTGTAACGTCTTGGAGATGTTGTCCGACAGAACAGCCGCTCCGATTCTGCTGGGGTTAAGGCCATCAGCACAATACAGCCTAGATCTCTCCAGAGAACAGATTCAAATTATCTACAAAGAGCAGTTTCTGTTCATTACACAATGACATTCATTTAGAGCAAATAATCTACTTGAACCTTGCCTGTCCGTACGTGGGAAGCGGTCCAGACACGATGATCGTTGCTTCAGGCGATGTGTTGCGTACTGTCTCGATCAGGCTCCTGTAGTCCTTCAAAACCTCCGTCTTCCGCAACCTGCCGTCATGTCATTCGCTCCCGCGTGCAGTACAACAGCTCGGACAAAATGAACTCCATTTTTCTCGGGACAAGCGTCCCGAGATAATAGCAGAAAACAGATGGGAAATAATTAGCATAGCTGATGTCCATAATGATTTCCATTACACAGGAGTAGATGTTAAAAACCACAATCTCACAAAATCTTGAGAAGTCATCTGAACAAATTGTAAGTACCATTCAAATGCTTATGATTTAGGGCAGATTTGACTTACTCAACCTAACGATAATAAATAAGGTTAAAGGTGTTAAGATTAAAGCACACCGTAAAACATGGCACCCAACGTGGGGCTTTAACTGTTCAATTCTGGCCAGTAATTGAACAGTTAAGCGCCTGCTAAATAGCGTGTGCGTGGATATGCTTAAGGATTAGAAATTTATTTTCTTTTTTTTAAAACCTAACCCTCCAATTATTTACGAAAGCGCAGTTTCTGTTCATTACACAATGACATTAACCATTAATTTAGTGCAAATAATCAACTGAACCTTTCCTGTCCTTATCTGTACGTGGGAAGCGGTCCAGACACGATGATCGTTGCTTCAGGCGATGTGTTGCGTAACGTCTCGATCAGGCTCCTGTAGTCCTTCAGAACCTCAGCCTAATGTTGTTCACTCCCACAATTTAGCACAACAGCTCCGACACACTCATCACCATTCAGGATCTTGGGAACCTGTGGAGGGACATCAAGAACATGAGCACCAGGAAAGCACTGAGCGCGCACCTTACCCTTACCTGAGGTAGCACGGACATGACCGACCATGGAGGTGCCGATGATCACGGCGTCGTCGCGTTCCGACTCACGAAGAGGGCAGAAGCGGTTCCGGGTCGAGATCTAAGACTGGGAGGGGCGGCAGAGAGGTTCTAGCTCTGGTCCTGGCTCGTGTCTTCCGCTGTGTGATCCATGGTGTTGTGTCTGTGCCGGAGTGAATGAAGCCAGAGATTATCGCGTCCTCCTGGGCAGAGAAACACACGGAGTAGACGAAGTCAGTCAAAGAGTAACCAACCACTGACTTGTGAGAATCGGCGGGTGATGTTTCAAGCGCTGACCGCCGATCCAGGAGCTCACAGCCCACAGGCATCGAGTCGTCTCTCCACAGGCCTCACTAAATAAGGAATACACAGTTTCAATATAATGTTCCACACTAAGCATATCAATTAAGTTTGAACAAAGACTGTGATTTGGACTTTGACTTACTAGTCATTAGGTGTGTAACGTCTTGGAGATGTTGTCCGACAGAACAGCCGCTCCGATTCTGCTGGGGTTAAGGCCATCAGTACAATACAGCCTAGATCTCTCCCACAACAGATTCAAATGATCTACAAAGAGCAGTTTCTGTTCATTACACAATGACATTAACCATTCATTTAGAGCAAATAATCTACTGAACCTTGCCTGTCCGTACGTGGAAAGCGGTCCAGACACGATGATCGTTGCTTCAGGCGATGTGTTGCGTAACGTCTCGATCAGGCTCCTATAGTCCTTCAGAACCTCAGCCTAATGTTGTTTGCTCCCACAATGCAGCACAACAGCTCCAATGCACTCATCACCATTCAGGATCTCAGGAACCTGTGGAGGGACATCAAGAACATGAGCACCAGGAAAGCAGTGAGCACACACCTTACCCTTACCTGAGGTAGCACGGACATGACCGACCATGGAGGTGCCGATGATCACGGCGTCGTCGCATTCCGACTCGCGAAGAGGGGAGAAGCGGTTCCGGGTTGAGATCTCGAAGACCGGGAGGGGCGGCAGAGAGGTTCTAGCTCTGGTCCTGGCTCGTGTCTTCTACTGTGTGACCCATGGTGTTGTGTCTGTGCCGGAGTGAATGAAACCAGAGATGATCGCGTCCTCCTGGGCAGAGAAACGCATGGAGTAGACGAAGTCAGAGTCAAAGAGTAACCAACCACTGACTTGTGAGAATCGGCGGGTGATGTTTCAAGCGCTGACCGCCGATCCAGCAGCTCACAGCCCACAGGCATCGAGTCGTCTCTCCACAGGCCTCACTAAATAAGGAATACACAGTTTCAATATAATGTTCCACACTAAGCATATCAATTAAGCTTGAACAAAGACTGTGATTTGGACTTTGACTTACTAGTCATTAGGTGTGTAACGTCTTGGAGATGTTGTCCGACAGAACAGCCGCTCCGATTCTGCTGGGGTTAAGGCCATCAGCACAATACAGCCTAGATCTCTCCAAGAACAGATTCAAATTATCTACAAAGAGCAGTTTCTGTTCATTACACAATGACATTCATTTAGAGCAAATAATCTACTGAACCTTGCCTGTCCGTACGTGGGAAGCGGTCCAGACACGATGATCGTTGCTTCAGGCGATGTGTTGCGTACCGTCTCGATCAGGCTCCTGTAGTCCTTCAAAACCTCCGTCTGCCGCAACCTGCCGTCATGTCATTCGCTCCCGCGTGCAGTACAACAGCTCGGACAAACTGAACTCCATTTTCTCGGGACAAGCGTCCCGAGATAATAGCAGAAAACAGATGGGAAATAATTAGCATAGCTGATGTCCATAATGATTTCCATTACACAGGAGTAGATGTTAAAAACCACAATCTCACAAAATCTTGAGAAGTCATCTGAACAAATTGTAAGTACCATTCAAATGCTTATGATTTAGGGCAGATTTGACTTACTCAACCTAACGATAATAAATAAGGTTAAAGGTGTTAAGATTAAAGCACACCCGTAAAACATGGCACCCAACGTGGGGCTTTAACTGTTCAATTCTGGCCAGTAATTGAACAGTTAAGCGCCTGCTAAATAGCGTGTGCGTGGATATGCTTAAGGATTAGAAATTTATTTTCTTTTTTTTAAAAACCTAACCCTCCAATTATTTACAAAGAGCAGTTTCTGTTCATTACACAATGACATTAACCATTAATTTAGTGCAAATAATCAACTGAACCTTTCCTGTCCTTATCTGTACGTGGGAAGCGGTCCAGACACGATGATCGTTGCTTCAGGCGATGTGTTGCGTAACGTCTCGATCAGGCTCCTGTAGTCCTTCAGAACCTCAGCCTAATGTTGTTCGCTCCCACAATTTAGCACAACAGCTCCAACACACTCATCACCATTCAGGATCTTGGGAACCTGTGGAGGGACATCAAGAACATGAGCACCAGGAAAGCACTGAGCGCGCACCTTACCCTTACCTGAGGTAGCACGGACATGACCGACCATGGAGGTGCCGATGATCACGGCGTCGTCGCGTTCCGACTCACGAAGAGGGCAGAAGCGGTTCCGGGTCGAGATCTCGAAGACCGGGAGGGGCGGCAGAGAGGTTCTAGCTCTGGTCCTGGCTCGTGTCTTCCGCTGTGTGATCCATGGTGTTGTGTCTGTGCCGGAGTGAATGAAGCCAGAGATTATCGCGTCCTCCTGGGCAGAGAAACACATGGAGTAGACGAAGTCAGTCAAAGAGTAACCAACCACTGACTTGTGAGAATCGGCGGGTGATGTTTCAAGCGCTGACCGCCGATCCAGGAGCTCACAGCCCACAGGCATCGAGTCGTCTCTCCACAGGCCTCACTAAATAAGGAATACACAGTTTCAATATAATGTTCCACACTAAGCATATCAATTAAGTTTGAACAAAGACTGTGATTTGGACTTTGACTTACTAGTCATTAGGTGTGTAACGTCTTGGAGATGTTGTCCGACAGAACAGCCGCTCCGATTCTGCTGGGGTTAAGGCCATCAGTACAATACAGCCTAGATCTCTCCCACAACAGATTCAAATGATCTACAAAGAGCAGTTTCTGTTCATTACACAATGACATTAACCATTCATTTAGAGCAAATAATCTACTGAACCTTGCCTGTCCGTACGTGGAAAGCGGTCCAGACACGATGATCGTTGCTTCAGGCGATGTGTTGCGTAACGTCTCGATCAGGCTCCTATAGTCCTTCAGAACCTCAGCCTAATGTTGTTTGCTCCCACAATGCAGCACAACAGCTCCAATGCACTCATCACCATTCAGGATCTCAGGAACCTGTGCAGGGACATCAAGAACATGAGCACCAGGAAAGCAGTGAGCACACACCTTACCCTTACCTGAGGTAGCACGGACATGACCGACCATGGAGGTGCCGATGATCACGGCGTCGTCGCATTCCGACTCGCGAAGAGGGGAGAAGCGGTTCCGGGTTGAGATCTCGAAGACCGGGAGGGGCGGCAGAGAGGTTCTAGCTCTGGTCCTGGCTCGTGTCTTCTACTGTGTGACCCATGGTGTTGTGTCTGTGCCGGAGTGAATGAAACCAGAGATGATCGCGTCCTCCTGGGCAGAGAAACGCATGGAGTAGACGAAGTCAGAGTCAAAGAGTAACCAACCACTGACTTGTGAGAATCGGCGGGTGATGTTTCAAGCGCTGACCGCCGATCCAGCAGCTCACAGCCCACAGGCATCGAGTCGTCTCTCCACAGGCCTCACTAAATAAGGAATACACAGTTTCAATATAATGTTCCACACTAAGCATATCAATTAAGCTTGAACAAAGACTGTGATTTGGACTTTGACTTACTAGTCATTAGGTGTGTAACGTCTTGGAGATGTTGTCCGACAGAACAGCCGCTCCAATTCTGCTGGGGTTAAGGCCATCAGCACAATACAGCCTAGATCTCTCCAAGAACAGATTCAAATTATCTACAAAGAGCAGTTTCTGTTCATTACACAATGACATTCATTTAGAGCAAATAATCTACTGAACCTTGCCTGTCCGTACGTGGGAAGCGGTCCAGACACGATGATCGTTGCTTCAGGCGATGTGTTGCGTACCGTCTCGATCAGGCTCCTGTAGTCTCCTTCAAAACCTCCGTCTGCCGCAACCTGCCGTCATGTCATTCGCTCCCGCGTGCAGTACAACAGCTCGGACAAACTGAACTCCATTTTCTCGGGACAAGCGTCCCGAGATAATAGCAGAAAACAGATGGGAAATAATTAGCATAGCTGATGTTCATAATGATTTCCATTACACAGGAGTAGATGTTAAAAACCACAATCTCACAAAGTCTTGAGAAGTCATCTGAACAAATTGTAAGTACCATTCAAATGCTTATGATTTAGGGCAGATTTGACTTACTCAACCTAACCTGAGATAATAAATAAGGTTAAAGGTGTTAAGATTAAAGCACACACCGTAAAACATGGCACCCAACGTGGGGCTTTAACTGTTCAATTCTGGCCAGTAATTGAACAGTTAAGCGCCTGCTAAATAGCGTGTGCGTGGATGTGCTTAAGGATTAGAAATGTATTTTCTTTTTTTTTAAAACCTAACCCTCCAATTATTTACAAAGAGCAGTTTCTGTTCATTACACAATGACATTAACCATTCATTTAGTGCAAATAACCAACTGAACCTTTCCTGTCCTTGTCTGTATGTGGGAAGCGGTCCAGACACGATGATCGTTGCTTCAGGCGATGTGTTGCGTATCGTCTCGATCAGGCTCCTGTAGTCCTTCAGAACCTCAGCCTAATGTTGCTTGCTCCCACAATGCAGCACAACAGCTCCAACGCACTCATCACCGTTCAGGATCTCGGGAACCTGTGCAGGGACATCAAGAACATGAGGACCAGGAAAGCAGTGAGCGACGCACCTTGCCCTCACCCTGAGGGTGGCACGGACATGACCGACCATGGAGGTGCTGATGATCACGGCATCGTCTCATTCCGACTCGCGAAGAGGGAGGCACGCGGTCCAGGGCTCAAGATTCTGGAAGACCGGGAGGGGCGGCAAGAGAGGTCTTGAGCTCTGGGTCCTGGGCTCGTGTCTCTTCTCTACTGTGTGACCCATGGTGTTGTGTCTGTGCCAGAGTGAAATGAAACCAGAAGGATGGGTCAGGGTCCTCCTGTGGGCAGAGAACGCATGGCAGTAGACAAAGCTTCAGAGTCAAAGAGCAACCAACCACTGACTTGTGGGAGTTCGGCGGGTGACGTTTCAGAGCGCTGGCCAAGTCGGATGCAGCAGCTCGCAGCCCTACAGGCATCGAGTCGTACTGTTCTCCCACAGGCCGTCCAGAGTCATACTCTTCACCAGCGTCACTGGGCAAACGAGGAATGGACATTGTCTTCAGATATAATGTTGCACACTAAGTATATCAATTAAGTTTGAACAGAGACTGTGATTTGGACTTTGACTCACTCAGTCATCTGGTGTGTAACGTCTTGGAGATGTTGTCCGACAGAAACAGCCGCTCTGATTCTGCTGGGGTGAAGTCCATCAGCACGATACAGCCTAGGTCAGACCGGGAGAGGTGGCGGAGAGGTTCTAGCTCTGGTCTTGGCTCGTGTCTTCTGCTGTGTGATCCATAGCCCATGTTGTTGTGTCGATGCCGGAGTGAATGAAGCCAGACGTGATCGCGTCCTCCTGGGCAGAGAAACGCATGGAGTAGATGAAGTCGGAATCAAAGAGTTACTAACCACCGACTTGTGAGCATCGGCGCGTGATGTTTCAAGCACTAACGCCTGATCCAGCAGCTCGGCTTGCTTCTCCGGCAGACCATGGATCTGTTTCTCCACGTATTCCAGCTCCTGCTTCAGGTCGAATGCGTCCTCACCTGCACTCAGAGGTAATGTTAGACATGCATCTGATGTGTTCACCATTATAACAGATGAACAGTTAATTAGTAGTGATACAACCATCACTGCTAATTTAGGACTGAAATCCCAGGTATAACCCATATCCTTTCAGTGAAACGAGTGTGAAATGAGACGGCCGTGTAGGCAAGATGCCACGCATGAAATGCTAGCGGGCTAAAGGCTAGTAGCTGAGATTTGGAAAATTGGATCTAAATAGCAATATCAAAGCAATCCAATTATTTTTATAAGGAATAATAGAGGATTAGTTCACATGTTATTAAAATAGAAAGTGCTTGTTCATAAATGAGTGGTAAAGAAGAAAGTCAAGGATTGATGAATCAACTGGAGCTACAAACACAAAAAAATAGCAGGCTGATTCAATGAGAAGGAGGTAACCACAGGACAGAAGATCGTTTGTAAGAGATTGTGAGTAGCCCAAATCAATTTCCATCTTCCTCTCATATCTGTGGGACCTCTTGATGTGAATGCCAGTTCAGAAGAGGATTCCTAAGAGAAGAGGATTCACGTACCTGTAAACTCACCTGACTGCACACACACACACACACACCAGAGAGAGAGGACAGGGCAATCTGCTGATTCACATAAAGGGTTGGGATTAACTACAGTATCTGTGACACACACACACAAACACACACACACCAGAGAGAGAGGATGGGGTGATCTGCTGATTCACAGTAAAGGGTTAGAATGAACTACAGTATCTGTGACACACACACCGAGAGAGAGAGGACAGGGCGATCTGCTGATTCACAGTAAATCATTACGATAAACTACAGTACCTTTGACACACACACACACACACACAGAGAGAGAGGATGGGGCGATCTGCTGATTTCACAGTAAAGCGTTACGAATGAACTACAGTAATCTGTGACGCACAAACCAAGAGAGAGAGAGGACAGGGCAATCAGCTGATTCACAGTAAATCATTACGATAAACTACAGTACCTGTGACACACACACACAAGAGAGGGAGGATGGGGCGATCTGCTGATTCACAGAAAAGGGTTAGGATGAACTACAGTACCTGTGACACACACACGAGAGGGAGGATGGGGCGATCTGCTGATTCACAGTAAACGGTTAGGATGAACTACAGTACCTGCGACACACACACACACAGAGAGAGAGGATGGGGCGATCTGCTGATTCACAGTAAACGGTTAGGATGGAACTACAGTACCTGCGACACACACACACACCAGAGAGAGAGGACGGGGCAATCTGCTGATTCACAGTAAAGGGTTAGGATGAACTACAGTACCTGCGACACACACACACCAGAGAGAGAGATGATGGGGCGATCTGCTGATTCACAGTAAACGGTTAGGATGAACTTCACAGTTCCTGTGACGCACACACCAGAGAGAGAGGATGGGGCGATCTGCTGATTCACAGTAAAGGGTTAGGATGAACTACAGTACCTGCGACACACACACACCAGAGAGAGAGGATGGGGCGATCTGCTGATTCACAGTAAACGGTTAGGATGAACTACAGTACCTGCGACACACACACACACCAGAGAGAGGACGGGGCGATCTGCTGATTCACAGTAAAGGGTTAGGATGAACTACAGTACCTGCAGACACACACACACCAGAGAGAGAGATGATGGGGCGATCTGCTGATTCACAGTAAACGGTTAGGATGAACTACAGTTCCTGTGACGCACACACCAGAGAGAGAGGATGGGGCGATCTGCTGATTCACAGTAAAGGGTTAGGATGAACTACAGTATCTGTGGCAACACACACACACACACACATCATAGAGGGAGGATGGGGCGATCTGCTGATTCACAGTAAACGGTTAGAATGAACTACAGTACCTGTGACACACACACAGAGAGAGAGAGAGGATGGGGCGATCTGCTGTTTCACGGTAAAGCGTTACGATAAACTACAGTATCTGTGACACACCACACACACACACACAGAGAGAGAGGATGGGGCGATCTGCTGATTCACAGTAAAGGGTTACGATGAACTACAGTACCTTTGACACACACACAAGAGAGAGAGGACGGGGCGATCTGCTGATTCACAGTAAAGCGTTACGATGAACTACAGTATCTGTGACACACACACATCAGAGAGGGAGGATGGGGCAATCTGCTGATTCACAGTAAACGGTTAGAATGAACTACAGTACCTGTGACACACACACACAAGAGAGAGAGAGGATGGGGCGATCTGCTGTTTCACAGTAAAGCGTTACGATAAACTACAGTATCTGTGACACACACACACACACAGAGAGAGGAGGATGGGGCGATCTGCTGATTCACAGTAAAGGGTTACGATGAACTACAGTACCTTTGACACACACACGCAGAGAGGGACGGGGCGATCTGCTGATTCACAGTAAAGCGTTACGATGAACTACAGTATCTGTGACGCGACACACACACGCACACATCAGAGAGGGAGGAAAGGCGATCTGCTGATTCACAGTAAAGCGTTACAATGAACTACAGTACCTGTGACACACACACAGAGAGATCGAGAGGACGGGGCGATCTGCTGATTCACGGTAAATCATTACGATGAACTACAGTACCTTTGACACACACACAGACACACACCAGAGAGGGGAGGATGGGGCAATCTGCTGATTCACAGTAAAGGGTTAGGATGAACTACAGTACCTGTGACACACACACACACCAGAGAGAGAGAGAGAGAGGATGGGGCGATCTGCTGTTTCACAGTAAAGGGTTACGATGAACTACAGTACCTTTGACACACACACACGCACGCACACCAGAGAGAGAGGGAGGACGGGGCGATCTGCTGATTCACAGTAAAGGGTTAGGATGAACTACAGCATCTGTGACACACACACACAGAGAGAGGGAGGACGGGGCGATCTGCTGATTCACAGTAAAGCGTTACGATGAACTACAGTATCTGTGACACACACACACACAGAGAGAGGGAGGACGGGGCGATCTGCTGATTCACAGTAAAGGGTTAGGATGAACTACAGTACCTGTGACACACACAACACAGAGAGAGGGAGGACGGGGCGATCTGCTGATTCACAGTAAAGGGTTAGGATGAACTACAGTATCTGTGACGCACACAACAGAGAGAGAGGGAGGACGGGGCGATCTGCTGATTCACAGTAAAGCGTTACGATGAAAAACAGTATCTGTGACGCGCGCACACACACACACACCAGAGAGGGAGAATGGGGCGATCTGCTGATTCACAGTAAAGCGTTACGATGAACTACAGCATCTGTGACGCGCGCACACACACACACATCAGAGAGGGAGGACGGGCGATCTGCTGATTCACAGTAAAGCGTTACAATGAACTACAGTATCTGTGATGCGCGCCACGCACACACACACACACACACACACACACACATCAGAGAGGGAGGAAAGGCGATCTGCTGATTCACAGTAAAGCGTTACAATGAACTACAGTACCTGTGACACACACCAGAGAGATCGAGAGGACGGGGCGATCTGCTGCATTCACGGTAAATCGTTACGATGAACTACAGTACCTTTGACACACACACAGACACACACCAGAGAGGGAGGATGGGGCAATCTGCTGATTCACAGTAAAGGGTTAGGATGAACTACAGTACCTGTGACACACACACACAGAGAGAGAGAGAGAGAGGATGGGGCGATCTGGCTGTTTCACAGTAAAGGGTTACGATGAACTACAGTACCTTTGACACACACACCACGCCAGAGAGAGAGGGAGGACGGGGCGATCTGCTGATTCACAGTAAAGCATTACGATGAACTATAGTACCTGTGACACACACACACAGAGAGAGAGAAGACGGGCGATCTGCTGATTCACAGTAAACGGTTAGGATGAACTACAGTACCTGTGACACTCACAAGAGAGGGAGGATGGGGCGATCTGCTGATTCACAGTAAAGCGTTACGATGAACTATAGTACCTGTGACACACACACACAAACACAGAGAGAGAGGACGGGGCGAACTGCTGATTCACAGTAAACGGTTAGGATGAACTACAGTACCTGTGACACTCACAAGAGAGGGAGAATGGGGTGATCTGCTGATTCACAGTAAAGGGTTAGGATGAACTACAGTATCTGTGACACACACACACACATCAGAGAGGGATTATTGGGGCGATCTGCTGATTCACAGTAAAGCGTTACCGATTAACTACAGTACCTGTGACACACACACATCAGAGAGAGAAGGACGGGGCGATCTGCTGATTCACAGTAAAGGGTTAGGATGAACTACAGTAACTGTGACGCACACACACACACAGAGAGAGAGGACGGGGAGATCTACTGAGTCACAGTAAAGGTTTTGTTTAAATATAACAAAAAAGGGATCAAAAATAAACCGCAAATTAAAGAGATGCAGACGCACGGACAGAGAGGCAGTCGGATCCACATGCAGCACTACCACATACACAGAATACTAAAACAGGGAATAATGCTCAGAGAAGTAAGCTTACAATGTCACAAGACTTCACACCAGACACAAAGATCACTCAGGCTTAAATAAGGAACTCAAAGAGCCATTAAGACTACGATAAGGACATCAGTGCAGACAAAAAAATAAAGGAGCATTAAGGCATAAAGGGCATGAGTAAAACAGAAGGGATATGAAGTGCAAGACTTTAAAATGAAAGACAACACATGAAATAAATGTAAACTGTAAAAACCATCACTACAACGGGCACAAAATTTAGAGGTCTTCAGAATCGCGTGGAAAGACAGTATGTCACGTTATAAAAAGGCTCTAAAAATAGCCAGGGCTGAGCATCTCCGCAAATTAATAGAAAATAACCAAAATAATCTAAGGTTTTTATTTAACACCGTGGCTAGACTAACAAATAAACAGACATCACCAGAGCAAAATATACCGTTACAGTTTAGCAGTAATGATCTTATGAATTACTTCAATGAGAAAATAGAAAGCATCCAAAACACAATTATAAATGTACAATCCTCTATGGTGTCTTATGATTCAGCCTCAATTATGGCCCCTCTAGAACAACTACACCGCTTTACAACGATAGGACAGGAAGAGCTAAATAAACTTATCATTGCATCTAAACCAACAACATGTTTATTAGATCCAATACCCACTAAACTACTGAAAGAAGTGTTACCTGTAGTGGAAGAGCCTCTCCTCAATATTATTAACTCGTCTTTATCTTTAGGTCATGTTCCAAAAATATTCAAGCTGGCAGTAATAAAACCTCTAATTAAGAAACCGCAATTAGATCCAAATAACTTAGCAAATTACAGACCCATTTCAAATCTTCCATTTATGTCAAAAATACTAGAAAAAGTTGTGTCCGCTCAATTGTGCTCTTTCTTGCAAGAAAATGATATCTATGAAAAATTCCAGTCAGGATTCAGACCGCATCATAGTACAGAAACTGCACTAGTTAAAATTACAAATTATTTACTTTTAGCTTCTGACCAAGGCTGTATCTCAATACTAGTCCTACTTGATCTTAGCGCTGCGTTCAACACTATAGATCATAAATACTCATCGACTACAAAACTACATTGGTGTTCAGGGACAGGCATTAAGCTGGTTTAGATCGTACTTAGACCGTTCTCATTTTGTTTGTTTAAATGGGGAAAAATCAAAGATAACGCCAGTAGACTATGGAGTACCGCAAGGATCTGTTTTAGGCCCTCTGCTATTCTCAATATATATGCTGCCACTTGGTAATATTATAAGAAAACATGGAATTAATTTCCACTGTTATGCTGATGACACTCAACTATATATTTACATCACGACCAGATGAAAACACTAACTCATCTAAATTGACAGAGTGTCTTAAAGATATAAAATGCTGGATGACGCGTAATTTCCTGCTATTAAATTCAGATAAGACGGAAGTATTACTTATTGGTCCAAAAAAACTACTCACGAAACCTCCTACAATACAATGGATATAGATGGATATAGATGGATGTCTTGTTACTTTATCCACTACAGTAAAAGACCTGGGTGTTAAACTAGACCGCAACTTGTCTTTCGAAAATCATATTTCATATGTTACAAGAACAGCCTTTTTCCACCTTAGAAACATTGCTAAGCTACGTAACATGCTATCTGTTTCTGATGCAGAAAAGTTAGTTCATGCATTTATGACCTCGAGACTAGATTACTGTAATGCTTTATTAGCCGGTTGTCCTGCATCCTCAATAAACAAGCTACAGTTAGTCCAAAATGCAGCCGCTAGAGTTCTTACTAGGTCAAGAAAATACAATCATATTACACCGATTTTATCATCTCTACACTGGTTACCTATTAAGTTCTGTATCAACTACAAATACTACTACTGGCCTATAAAGCCTTAAATGGTTTAGCTCCTATGTACTTAACGGACCTTCTTTCGCCCTACAATCCACCGCGTTCTTTAAGATCACTAAATTCAAGGCTTCTGGTCATTCCTAGGATATCTAAGTCCACTAAAGGAGGGAGGGCGTTCACATTTAGCTCCAAAACTCTGGAATAGCCTTCCCGATACGGTCCAAAGCTCTGACTCGCTGACACAGTTTAAAACTAGACTAAAGACTAAAGACTAAAGATCTCTTTAGTCAAGCATTCACATAATGCTTACCTTTTATTCCTCTGTTATACCATACAGAACCGTTTGCCACTGACCCTGCATTACCGCGGCAGTGGGGCTCGACAGCCTTTTCAGACAAACGGTTTGGCACATATGGTTGGGTTGTGGAGAGTTTGCGAGATAGTGATTTTCTAACACCGACTGCCGTATAATGGAAATCATTATGAACATCAGCTATGCTAATTATTTCCCATCTGCCTTTCTGCTGTTATCTCGGACGCTGTAGAAAAATGGCGTCGTCAGGTCCAGTTTGTATCCAGCCTCTCACAGGGATTTCAGATGCCCCAACGCCTGTGAAGAGACGACTCAACGCTGGCGATATGTTATGGCGCCGTGTTACATATAAACAATATTTATATTTAATATTTATATATAAACAATATGAATGTAAGCCAGAGGAGAACTGGCCCCGACTGAGCCTGGGTTCTCCCAAGGTTTTTTCTCCATCCAATCTGATGGAGTTTTGGTTCCTTGCCACTGTCGCCTTGCTTTGCCTGCTTTTGGCTTGCTTAGTCGGGTTTATTTAACATTTAACAATATTATTGATCTGTGTTGTACTACTTTCATGTTATCACTGTGAAGCTGCTTTGATACAATCTGTATTGTGAAAAGCGCTATATAAATAAATTTGACTTGACTTGACTTGACAAAAAAGGCACAAAAGTATAAATAAACACAAAAGGGGAATAGGAATGCAAAGAATGAATAATAGTTTTCATGCTTGTGAACTTTATGGTCATGACTAAGCTATTCTAAGACAGAACAAAATCATAAAAAAGGCACATAGAACAAAGTTTAAATCCTAAATAAAAACAGATAGAAAATTAGAGGGCAAAAAAAAGACAAAATCCTAAAAAGTGCAGAACTTTTCTGGACATAGGGTTGCAGTAACACTGTAAACTTAAGAAAATTATAATACAGAAGGCTATTTCCAAGAATAAGCAGCAAGCGTACCTGCTCTCAAACGCCTCCAAGGTTTGGTGAAGTTGGTAAATGGACGTGGTGTCACTTTGTTCTTTGATCAAATCCAGATCTTAATTTGATCCATTCGTCATACTTGGCTCATCTTGTGATTGACCAAGTCAGGTTTGGATATCAGACAGCTGTAAAACAATGAGGGGTGAGATAAAAAGTGTGGGATAAGAAAACATTAAAAGTAGACAGGTTAGGGAAAAACTTCAGGTGACTATCTGCATCCTTGCTCAGACCTCACTCTCACACACACACACACACACACAAACTTCAGCATCAGTGCTAAAGCTCATTTAGGTGCATGATTGATCAAATGGGACGATCCAGCACTTTAAACTAAAACAAAAAGCACAGCACTTAAACAGCAAAGTTACACCAGATTAATACACACCTATGATCCAATGCTTTCTAACACAGTGTCCAAAACAGCAGAGTATGGACAACAAACAATGAACAATCCAAGTATAATGCTTAAGTGCTTGAGTTTACAGGTGAAGATAGAGGGGGTGGCCTCAAATGGTAAGTATACACACACCTTTTGGTTGCTGTGAGAGTGAATGAATGAACAATGTCTTTGTCTTACAGGGATTGCAGGACCGTTGGAGGTAGAGAACAGGCGAGGAAACTAGGAGACAGGATCTTGGAGAAAGCTCAGAGGATAAATAACTCAGGAAAGCAGACCAGTGCGTAATCCACAGACTAAGACCAAACAGAGTGTGTGACTGAGGTGTGTTTAAATACTGTGGTGATGAGTGTGCTGATCAGGTGCAGGTGAGGTTGATGACTGGGTAATTGAGGGCAGGTGATGAGCAGGAGCAGGAGACTTCTGGGAATTGTAGTTTTGAGTGATATGTAAACTTATCTTGCCTTGATATGGCTGGACTGTGGCTGCATTCTAAACCACATACTCACTGGGTAGGTACTTAATTTCAATAAACTTGACGAGTGCTAAAAGTGTAGGTACTTTATAGCATGATCATATTAAGTATAAATGATATCTGGACATCTGCCATGTTGACATTATCCCAAGCGCAACAACTTAAAAGATATGAGCGACAGGTTTAATTCATGTATCTGTAAATATCTTGATATTGATGAAACTTGTTCATTTTGTGGACTTGTTGAAGAATCAAGTGTCCATTTATTTTGTGATTGTACCATAACCAATACATTTATGGTTATTTTAAGTTCTTATATTTTTAACCCTACTAATTAGTTCCTAATGTGGTAATCATTAATGAATAGCTTAGATAATCATAAGTAACACATTAATTCAGTATTATCTGTGCATTAGTTAGCAATGCTTATTAGTGCACACGTATTGTAAAGTGTTACCAAAAAAAATCATACAAAAGGTTCAAGCTGAAAACGATACAGACTCTAATATATATGTGTAATATATGTTTTCTATAAATATTTACTCAGTATTAAGTTTTCTGTTCCTTGGATTTAATTGTGCATTGCTGAATTTTCTTTTTCTTAATATCCATTTTGTTTACAATGAAGGTTTACAGTGTATTGTTTTTAAAAGTGTTATTAAACAGCATAGATGTTGAAAACAGAGTCACAAAAAAAATGTAAAACAGTCACATAATAAAAATCATGCGATTGAAATTATAGATTATCACTCACTCATCATTTATCTCAGGGAACAGAGTTAAGTATTCTGATGATGGTTCAAATATTTTCAGAGACAGAATATGTTTAATTGATATTCTAAACCATCTATAAAATAGTGCATAGATGAGGGGGTTTATACAACAATTCATATACATAATCCAACACATAATGTTCATTACAGTTAGGGTTACATATCCTGGAAACAGAGAGGCTATGTAGAAGATAAATTGCTATAACAATCCCCAGTGTTTTTCCCACCATTTTTCTGACCTGCTGGCATTAGTGACAGAGTTTATGAGCCGAGCTTGATATTTCGCTACAAAGAAGATCTGCCCATATAAAGTCAAGTCAAGTCACATTTATTTATATAGCACTTTTCACAATACAGATTGTATCAAAGCAGCTTCACAGTGATAACATGACAGAAGTACAACACAGATCAAGTAATATTGTTAAATGGTAAAAACACGACTAAGCAAGCCAAAAGCAAGGCAAAGCAACACAGATCAATAATATTGTTAAATATTAAAGAAATCCCAACTAAGAAAGCCAAAAGCAAGGCAAAGCAAGGCAACAGTGGCAAGGAACCAAAACTCCATCAGATTGGATGGAGAAAAAACCTTGGGAGAACCCAGGCTCAGTCGGGGCCAGTTCTCCTCTGGCTTACATTCATATTGTTTATATATAAATAATAAATATAAATATTGTTCATATATAATATGAGAGCCATAACATATCGCCAGCGTTGAGTCGTCTCTTCACAGGCGTTGGGGCATCTGAGATCCCCGTGAGAGGCTGGATACAAACTGGACCTGACGAGCGCCATTTTCTCGGGACAACCGTCCCAAGAGATAACAGCAGAAAGGCAGATGGGAGATAATTAGCATAGCTGATGTTCAGAATGATTTCCATTATACAGGAGTTGGTGTTAGAAAATCACTATCTCACAAACTCTCCGCAAGCCAACCATACGTGCCGAACGTGTTCGAACCGTTTGTCTAAAAGGCTGTCGAGCCCCGCTGAGTGCGTTAAGCAGTTTCAGCGGCGAACGGTTCTGTATGGCATAACAGAGGGACTAAAAAGGTAAGCATTATGTGAATGCTTGACTGAAGAGATGCGTTTTTAGTCTAGTTTTAAACTGTGTCAGCGAGTCAGAGCCTGGAACCGTTCTGGGAAGGCTATTCCAGAGTTTTGGAGCTAAATGCGGAACGCTCTCCCTCCTTTAGTGGACTTAGATATCCTAGGAATGAGCCAGAAGCCTTGAATTTAGTGATGAAGCCTTTGAATTTAACTCTAGCGGCTGCATTTTGGACTAACTGTAGCTTGTTAATTGAGGATGCAGGGCAACCAGCTAATAAAGCATTA
This sequence comes from Hybognathus amarus, assembly GCA_030378365.1. Taxonomy (NCBI): domain Eukaryota; kingdom Metazoa; phylum Chordata; class Actinopteri; order Cypriniformes; family Leuciscidae; genus Hybognathus; species Hybognathus amarus. The sequence continues at coordinate 26,093 of JAQIUQ010002254.1, forward strand.
AAGTAATCTAGTCTTGAGGTCATAAATGCACTGAACTAACTTTTCTGCATCAGAAACAGATAGCATGTTACGTAGCTTAGCAATGTTTCTAAGGTGGAAAAAGGCTGTTCTTGTAACATATGAAATATGATTTCCGAAAGACAATTTGCGGTCTAGTATAACACCCATGTCTTTTACTGTAGTGGATAAAGTAAAGGGAAAGCCATCTATATTAAAGTTGTATTGTAAGAGGTTTTGTGAGTAGTTTTTTGGACCAATAAGTAATACTTCCATCTTATCTAAATTTAATAGCAGGAAATTCCACGTCATCCAGCATTTTATATCTTTGAGGCACTCTGTCACAATTTCAGATGGGTTAGTGTTTTCGATCTGGTCGTGATGAAATATATAGTTGAGTGTCGTCAGCATAACAGTGGAAATTAATTCCATGTTTTCTTATGATTATTACCAAGTGGCAGCATATATATTGAGAATAGCAGAGGGCCTCAAGAACTGATCCTTGCGGAACTCCATAGTCTACTGGCGTTATCTTCTATTTTTCCCCATTTAAACAAACAAAGTCAAGTCAAGTCAAGTCACATTTATTTATATAGCGCTTTTCACAATACAGATTGTATCAAAGCAGCTTCACAGTGATAACATGACAGTAGTACAACACAGATAAGTAATATTGTTAAATGGTAAAAAACCCGACTAAGCAAGCCAAAAGCAAGGCAAAGCCAAGGCGACAAAATGATAACAAAGTACGATCTAAACCAGCTTAATGCCTGTCCCTGAACACCAGTGTAGTTTTGTAGTCGATCCAAGAGTATTTTATGAACGTAGCACTAAGATCAAGTAGGACTAGTATTGAGATACAGCCTTGGTCAGAAGCTAGAAGTAAATCACTTGTAATTTTAACTAGCGCAGTTTATCTGTTCGTATGAATCCTGACTGGAATTTTTCATAGATTTCAAAAAAGAGCACAATTGAGCAGACACAACTTTTTCTAGTATTTTTGACATAAATGGAAGATTTGAAATGGGTCTGTAATTTGCTATGTTATTTGGATCTAATTTCAGTTTCTTAATGAGAGGTTTTATTACTGCCAGCTTCAATATTTTTGGAACATGACCTAAAGATAAAGATAAAGTTAATAATATTGAGGAGAGGCTCTTCCACTACAGGTAACACTTCTTTCAGTAGTTTAGTGGGTATTGGATCTAATAAACATGTTGTTGGTTTAGATGCAATGATAAGTTTATTTAGCTCTTCCTGTCCTATCGTTGTAAAGCGGTGTAGTTGTTCTAGAGGGGCCATAATTGAGGCTGAATCATAAGACACCATAGAGGATTGTACATTTATAATTGTGTTTTGGATGCTTTCTATTTTCTCATTGAAGTAATTCATGAAATCATTACTACTAAACTGTAACGGTATATTTTGCTCTGGTGGTGTCTGTTTATTTGTTAGTCTAGCCACGGTGTTAAATAAAAACCTTGGATTATTTTGGTTATTTTCTATTAGTTTGCGGAGATGCTCAGCCCTGGCTGTTTTTAGAGCCTTTTTATAACGTGACATACTGTCTTTCCATGCGATTCTAAAGACCTCTAAATTAGTTTGTTTCCATTTACGCTCTAAGATACGAGTTTCTCTCTTGATAGCATGCGTAGCACTGTTGTACCAGGGTGCTTTAGTTTTCTCTCTAACCTTTTTTAATCTAATTGGTGCAACAATATCTAATGTACTAGTGAAAATGGTGCTCAAACTGCTAGTCATTTCCTCTAATTCATCTGTTTGTTTGGGTTCACTTAGCAGCTTAGATAGATCAGGTAAGCTATTTGAGAATCTACCTATAGTGGTTGGAAGGACTGTTCTGCCTGGTCTATAACGTGGCGCAACATGACATATTTCAGCAGTACGTATTATGCAAGTCACCATGTAATGGAGCACCCAAAGGAGTTTAATAAATCTGTAAAGACAGCCCCTAAAGCATCATTTGTATTATCTACGTGTATGTTAAAATCTCCAACAATTATTGCTTTATCGACAGTCATCAATAGATCCGAGAGAAAGTCTGCAAACTCTTTTAGGAATTCAGCATATGGCCCTGGAGGTCTATATACAGTAGCCAAGGCTAGAGATAATATGGATTTCTTTCTTACATCTAAGAGCATAACATTTAGCACAAGTACTTCAAATGAATTAAACCTGTGACCTGTTTCTGAATAACATTAAAAATATCTTTGTACACTGTAAAAAGAAAAGGTGCCTGAAGGAACCTTTTGGGGTTCTTCACTTTGCCACACCGGCGGAACCGTCTGTAGAGCCTCTAGGAACCCTTTAAAAAAGGGGCAGTTCTCTGAGGAACCACCCAGGTTTCCTGAGGAACTCTTATATTAGGCACTGCATGGAACCGCTTTAGGTGCCTCCAGGAACCAATTTTTTATTTATTTATTTATTTATTTCATGTTGTTACTATGGTTAGCATTAACTTCTATTATTATAAACAAACTGAACCGAATACAAGGTAAGAATTGTTTATTACAAATTTTAGATCCATTTTAATACATACACTTCCATGCACTTGGGAAAAGAAGCTAGTAATAGATTAATATCAATGAATAGAATACACAAACAAATAGTATAATACATTAGCAACATGAATAATCAACAATGTACAGTACATACAATAGGGTATACAAGAAAAGACATCTCAACAAAATGCATGGAAACACATCACATTAATAATAAAAAAAGAATCAAGTTAAGTTAAGTTGTGTCAATGGACTTTTTTGCCTGTGTAATTTCACGAATTTCACAAATATGACCGCACCTTTACTTGCTGAAACATAAAATGCAATTATTAATAAAATCTTCACAAGGGACATGTGAGGTTAAAGAGTTAGAAAAGTACAATTTTCTGTTTGTTTTTCCTCTTTACTGGTGGATGGTCCAGGCACTTCAATGATTTTCAGGTCTACAGGAGGATTTTTTTTTCTTAAAAAATTTAATCGCAAAAATTGGTCCACAACTTCATGTGTTACGAGTTGTGTTGCAAGTCTTCTGAAGCCATATAATAGCCTTTTTTGTCTAAAAAGACTACACTTTAAGTTATAATTCAGAGTTCAAATTTTTTATATTCAAATGTAAATGATTAAGGTATAAGAAAAAATGCATATAGCATTATTGGCGCCAAATCTGTGATGTAACTTTTCTGAGTAACATGAATGAGATTTGAGAGCATGAAGGAATATTTTCAGAGAATAACTGATTAAAAAACACAAATACACAGTCAAACAAAACAAATTCACAGAGAAAAGTTCATAGTAATAAAGTACTTGAATGTGGTGCAGGTAACTTACTGTAATTCAATGTAGCCTCTGAAATGTTCAGATGATTTTTGAGTTGTTCTGGGGAAACAAAAGAACAAAGCTGATTAACTTATATCCATTCACAACATAATAATTATTGACCAGTAAAGGGCTTTAAAATGGTATTTGAACAAATCAGGGCACCTGTGCTGTAGTAAATAAACAAAAACAGACCAAACTAACGCCTATCCACTTGTGTTATTCATAACAAACGCCAATGACGACAGTCGACAGCAGGAATTAGCTATTAATAAGTTATATCAGCAATTTGAAGACACGGGTGTACAGAATACATTTAAGTGAATGACAAAAACAATCTAAGACAATCCATTATTTCTTTAACATTAGTTCATTTACTAGGTTAGTTAGCATCGCGGCTAAAACCTTCATACCACATAGGCTACTGTGCAATAAACGAGTGGTAAACTCTGTAAGAACGTGTGTTTTAGTTTATATATGTATGTGTTTGAATATATAGTGAGTAGACTCTGTATTTATATTTCTTTGGCGAGTTTACAAACCTTGTAACGGAGAGCCGAACAAACAGCTGAAGCTTTGATGAGAGGAGCCGTTACTTTCAAATCCGATGCAGTGTTGCCAGATCTCGCAAGACAAATAAGCAACCAAGCCGGTGAAAACCAGACCCAAAACAAGCGACAGCAAAAGCGCTTTTTTTTTCTACGAGCCCCCTAGGTTTTTGGGATGAGAAAAACTGTGTGCACGGTTTTACAATCTCTGGGGACGGATTGGATAGTTTTAAACTGTGAATGTCAATTTACATCCACGTGCACAGTTTTGTAAAACTGTGCACACGGTACACTTTATTTTTCTTCTTTAATAAAGCTTGGCTGCCCATCTCAGTGTTGGTACTGTGCCCAAATAAAATCTGACTGAGAGCTAATTTTTGAGATGTCAACCTAAAATTTAGAACTTCTAGATTTTTGGCTTACACTTCTTGTAATTTTAGAGTAAAATATATTTTGCAATATATATATTTTATATAAAATAGAAATAATTATATTTTTACATTGTTCATTTTCATAAACTCAAACTATAGCATTCACTTTCATAATTTCATAATACTGCACTTCAAAAATAATTTGGCAAATGTCTTCTTTAAAACAAGATCAGAATAGGTCTATATTCCAAAGCATTCTTGAATTACAACCATTTGAATAGTGATTTTCATGAAAAAGGGGAGAGTGACAGTTAAAGGGTAAACAGTTAAACGATATTAAATTAATATCTATATCTAAAATATCTAACATATAATTAATATATATATACAAAACTCTCCTACAGTCTAGTAGTCAGTATCAGTCACGATGGTCCAGACTTGGCAAGTATTTTCACTTTTAACATCACTCACTGACGTTTAACTAACCAGAAAAAAAGAAAACAAAAAAACAACGATTGCCCTGCTCTGCCTCTGATTGGCTAGTACTCGTTGCCATCTGGGTGAGAGCCAATTAGAAGCAGGATGTGGGTGGGAAAAAACTCTATGAATGGGGAAAGAGAAGAGGGAACAGGCAAGAACAAACTCCTAAGTTTAAATAATATAGAAAATATCTGCTTGGCAAACGAGTTGGGAGCAAGCCCAAATAAGCAACTACACTTTAGAAACAAGCCCAAAAAAACGCGAACCGCGACTCCCATTATTTACAAGCGGACTTTACAGAAAAACAAGCCCAAAGTCGCGACTTGGCAACACTGTATCCGCTAACTGCAGAAGAATAGCAGCAGTTTCGTGATCAAATAAAACTGTTCTCCTCTCCTGCTTCTTCTTCTTCTTCTTCTTCTTCTTCATATTATGAAAAATATTTATGAATATATATATATATATTCATAAATATTTTTCATAAATTATACTTCTGATGCAGCTACACTGTTAGAAATTGATGTAAATTTACGGCTAAATTTCAACAGTATATTCCTGTTTTGTTCAAAAGCAGTACATTGCTGTTTTTTTGCTTTTGTAAAATGACGTAGACAAATTATAACGGCATTTTAATGTATTTATTGCTCGAGGGAAACAAAACGGTACTTAACAGTATTTTTGACTTGACATGGAAGACTGCAGTGAGCACGCATGGATTTTTCATCCATCTTCATACTTATTATAGGTGAGTTCCCTTTTGTTTTGCTCGTTTTGATAGAAAAATGCATGACATCTGCAATTGTTACTTACTTGTATTTTGGATATTGGAAGTAGGCATAACTATTTTTATATTCGCAGTGATAAAAGCACCAACTGCGACATTGTGAGGGAAGTTGGATTCCTGACACGGATAATTCCCGATTACAGGGTGAGTTTCATCCAATATAGTTCAATTTTTCTGCAAAGTTCCTGCAAAGCTTTAAGTAAAAACACTTTTGCATGTGAATTAGCTACATCGTCGTCTTAGCGCAGTAAAATGACCGGTGTTGCAGCTTGATTTTCATAATTCAGAAAACCGTTAGACAAAACCTAAATTTCGGGCTTTATGTGCGTTAAATGGGGATAAACTTGTTGTATGCCTAATCTGTAGCCTACATCTCAGGGTAATTTATTTTTTGTACTAGTGATTGTATTGTTAGGCCTACTTTAATGGTGGCTTTATTTTTGTATAGATCCAAGTTGTTGAGTTGTGAGTGATAGAATAAGCATTAAGAATAATTCATTAAAGTTAAGTTATTGCTGCTGTATTGTTACTTTGTCCAGCACGAAATTTAGAGTAATCTTTAAGACTAATTATTATTCAAAGTTTAGTTATTGCTGCTGCAGTGTTTCTTTTCCCAGTACGTAATTTAGAATATTTATCAACACTATTCAAGTTTAGTTATTGCTGCTGCAGTGTTACTTCTCATGGCTCACTTCACTGAGAGCCTGGATGGGTAAATTCCTTTCCTGCTTGTAGACATAAGTTATCATTTCCTTTTATTTATTTATTATGCTATGATTGTCCTGACAGGCAAAATGAATGATTATTCTTATAAGGATAGTTCACCCAAAAATTAACATTTTGTCATCATTTATTCACACTCAAGTTCCAAACCTGTATGAGTTTCTTTCTTCTATTGAACACAAAAGTAGATATTTTGAAGAATGTCAGTAACCCAAAAAGTTGATGCCATTCACTGACTTCCATTTTAGAAAACAAAATTCTATGGAAGTCATGACTGGTTAGCAACATTATTTAAACTCATACAGGTGTGGAACAACTTGAGTGTGAATAAATGATGACAATATGTTCATTTTTGGGTGAACTATCCGTTTAATTTATAAACTAAAATACATACAAGGTATTGTTGTTTGTTTGTTGATGTTGTCTATGAGTCCATTGAGTTGTTCTCATTTCCACATCATTGTACCTCTCCTAGGCACCTGCCACTGCTGCTGATGTGGAAAGGATGCTCACACTACCTGCAGCTCCTCGGCTCATACTCATCGGTATGTATAGTAGAATTTTATTTTATTTTTTTATTTTTATGATTACTCTACATTAACCAACTAAGTGTTTTTTTTTTTTAATGTTAAAGTTTACACAATTCAGTCATTATTTACTCACCTTGGTGTGCGCAATATGTCCTTCTTTATTTTTCAGACCAAAAGAGAATTTTAAAAAGTAAGAAATTAAGAATTAAGAAAAAAGTAAGTGTTCAGGGGTACGTAATAGGGTTTGGTTAAAAACAAACCAAAATGTAATTTACTATTTAATGCAAATCCTGATCTTGGCCTTAGGTGGTCCGTGTACGACTGCAATATCATAAGACTCTTTTAGCGCACAAGTTCACTGATAAGAAATCTTGATTAATAAATCAACATGACATATCACCTCTAGAAATCTCCCCAAAAAAGTATCCATTATCTTCTTTGAGGTCAGTATTTCTGGACCGTAACTGTAGCTGTTACATTACAGAATGATAGTTTATAGATGTGAAAAACTTGTTTTTGCCACAAACACAACAGATATATTCTATAAGGATTATAAGTGCATGGATTGTGTATTGGGATTTTATTAATTTTGATTTCTCACAACTTTTTGGGTTTGGAGCATGATTTAAAGTGAAATGTGGTGCTATAGAGTCTTGTGTCAAAAGATTGTTCAGAAAGCTATCCTTTCCTGACAAGGAAGTGGTCTTAATACAAGAATAGTCAAGATTATAGCAAATTTATATGTTCTTTGTGAGTAAACTAATTCTGAACAAACATGTTTGTTTTTCAGGCGGTTCATCGGGATAAACCCAGAAAAAGGCACCAAGGCTGGAGGAGTCATATCAAAGCGGACAGGGAAGGTCGCCCAGAAAAAAAAACAGTGAACCCTTGTGTCTCCAGTCTGCTTAAAAAAATGATGGATTTTGAGTGGGACTCTATATAAGTATTACACACACACACACACAACACTCACACACTCACACTCACACTCACACTCAAAATCAGGTGAATATTAGGTAATTCACTGTTTGTGTCCAGAGTAAAAAAAGTATACTTACTTACTTGACAGTATACTTAGCCATTTGTTAAAGACTTGTTCAAATTAGCTCAGATTCTGATTTTTGAAACATCTTGTTTATTTATGTTTGTTGTAACTTCTAAACCTTGAATTTTATAATTTTTATATGTTCTTTATGCTTTTTTTCCCAAAACAATTGCAGAAGTTTAATAAACAAGAGACATGTTTTGAAACAATACTTAAAGCTGCATTTCTTCTGTTACATTTTTAATTCACAATTTCACTTTTACGTTTATTCACTTTTGGTATTTTATAGCAAGACCGCAACAGGGAAATGTATTAAATCACAAGGTTTAGAAAATAATCTTTAAAAACACAGGGGGTAAAGTTGTCATTTTTGCTAACTGTCCATAGGTTACACAATACCATGTTGTATATTTGTGTAGTTTACACTAATTTCAATATGAAGTCCTTGTTTTTTTAGGATATTACTGTAACATGTAGAAATAGCTTTGTGCTGTATTTGCAAAAAACAACAGCCAACTGTAAATTTAACCAACAGTACGACACCGTTAATTTAACAGTAACTTGCTGGCAACCGTGCTGCCAGTTAATTACTGTTTTTTAAAAAACAGTAGTCAACTGTAAATTTCACCAACAGTAAAACACTGTTAATTTAACAGTAACTTGCTGGCAACCGTGCTGCCAGTTCTTTACTGTTTTTTAACGGGAAAATTTTTAACAGTGTAGTAGCCTATACTTACATTTAATAGGCCTTTTTATCGTTTCATTTAAAACTTAAACAAACGACAAAAAAGTAAGTATGCCTAATAATTATTATAATATATATAAATATATATATATATATATATATATATATATATATATATATATATATATATATATATATATATATATATATATATATATATATATATAATTTATATATATATATATATATATATATATATATATATACATTTATATATATAGACAGCTAGGAATTAGCTATTAATATATAACTATATATTAACTATATATATATATATATATATATATATATATATATATATATATTTACTTTTTTTACAAAACTTAAGTATAACAATAATAGTATAATAAAAATTGTATTCTGGCCTCACAGAACCAATAGGTTCCTCCAGATGCTGGCTTTAACATAAGAGATCTTCCAGGAACCATTTAAATGTTAAAAGATCTTACAATAACCATTTTATAGCATTCAAGTTCCTCTAATTTCCCCAAAGAACTTCAAGGTCTCATGGTAGTGAAAAGGTGACTCCAGAACCTATGAAATGAATACAAAGTGCTTCAAGGATCCCATAAGTTCCAGCAATAACCGCTAAGATTGTCAATGCTCCTCCAGTAACCCCAACTATAGGAGAAAGAGCATTGAGGCACTTAAATTGTGTTTCTAGGTTCCTTGAGAATCCGACAGGATATCTGAGGCACCTTTAGTTTTTACAGTGTAGATTGTTGCAACACCGCTGCCACGGCCCATCAGACGAGATTTAGCAGACCTGAACTTTAAGAATTGTTTTTGTTTACTGATATTTAGATTTTCTGGTTTAATTACAATAACATTTTTGCTAGATCCTGCACTAGATTTATTGTTTGGCTTCACTAAACGAGGAATAGACACAGTTTCTATATAACGCTCCACACTATGCATATTAGTTAAGTTTGGGCAACAGGGGCTGTGATTTGGACTTTGACTTAACAGTCATCTGGTGCGTAACGTCTCGGAGATGTTGTCCGACAGAACAGCCGCTCCTACATTCTGCTGGGTGGAGTTTGTCTGCCCGAGACAGTCTGGGTCTCTCCCAAAACAGATGCCAATTATTTACAAAGAACAGTTTCTGTTCATTACACATTAACATTAACATTAACCATTCGTTAAGTGCAAATAGTCTACTGAACCTTTCCTGTCCTTGTCTGTACGTGGGAAGCGGTCCAGACCCGATAATCGTTGCTTTAGGCGCTGTGCTGCGTCACCGTCTCGATCAGGCTCATGTAGATCCTTCTTCAGAACCTCGGTCTGCCGTAGCCTTATGTCATACGCTCCCACTTCCAGCACAACAGCTCCAATGCGCTTGTCACCTTTCAGGATCTCGGGAACCTGTGCAGCGACATCAAGAACACGGGCACCAGGAAAGCAGTGAGTGCGCACCTTACCTTTACCCGAGGGTCAGCGGACATGACGGACGATGGACATGCCGATTCTGATGATTGTACTACTTTCATGTTATCATTGTGAAGCTGCTTTGACACAATCTGTATTGTAAAAAGCGCTATATAAATAAATGTGACTTGACTCAACTTTCGTTATTTTTTGGTGGAGTATTCGCGGAGATATTAGCCGAAAACCGTCGGCCGTGCTCTGAAATGGCGCTACAGGCTTGGGAGAAATAACTGCAAATATCTCGGTGAAAAATGAACCTACTCGACGCCAAATTTTCAGTGAGTGGAAAACGGAACGAGAACTCTCGAAAGACACCACCCCCAGCCTAGTGGGCCCCCGGGGGCCTGAGATACAGGCCCCCAAAGCCCTCCGGCAGGGAAAAGCGCAAATATCTCGGAGAAAACTGAACGGATCCGTCGGAGACGGGACTCATCTGAACCGCCTAGCCGAACTCGAACAAAACCATACGTATGTGTTTCGTCATTTTTAGTGGAGTATTCGCTGAGATATTAGCCGAAAACCGTCGGCCGCGCTCTGAAATGACGCCACGAGCTTGGGAGAAATAACTGCATTCTCGGTGAAAAATAAATCTCATCGACGCCAAATTTTCAGCGAGTGGAGAACGGATCGAACACCTTTCGAAAGACACCACCCCCAGCCTAGTGGGCCCCGGGGTCCCGAGATACAGGCCCCCAAATCCCTCTGGAAGGGAAAAACGCAATTATCTCGAAGAAAACTGAACGGATCCATCGGAGACGGGGCTCATTTGAACCGACTAGCCGAACTGAACAAAGCCATATGTGTTTCGTCATTTTTGGTGGAGTATTCGCGGAGATATTAGCCGAAAACCGTCGGCCGTGCTCTGAAATGGCGCTACAGGCTTGGGAGAAATAACTGCAAATATCTCGGTGAAAAATAAACCTATGAATGCCAAATTTTCAGTAAGTGGAGAACGGACCGAGAACTCTCAAAAGACACCACCCCAGCCCAGTGGGCCCCCGGGGCCCAAGATACCAGCCCCCAAATCCCCTCCAGAAGGGAAAAACGCAAATATCTCAGCAAAAACTGAACGGATCTGTCAGAGTCTGGGCTCATTTGAACTGCCTTGCCGAACTGAACAAAACCATATTTGTTTCTTCATTTTTGGTGGAGTATTCGCGGAGATATTAGCCGAAAACTGTTGGCTGCGCTTCTGAAATGGCGCCACGAGCTTGGGAGAAATAACTGTAAATATCTCTGTGAAAAATAAATCTATCGACGCCAAATTTTCAGCGAGTGGAGAACGGACCGACACCTTTCGAAAGACACCACCCCCAGCCTAGTGGGCCCCGGGGGCCCAGATACAGGCCCCCAAATCCCCTCTGGAAGGGAAAATCACAATTATCTCAAAGAAAACTGAACGGATCCATCGGAGACGGGGCTCATTTGAACCGACTAGCCGAACTGAACAAAGCCATATGTGTTCCGTCATTTTTGGTGGAGTATTCGTGGAGATATTAGCCGAAAACCGTCGGTTCGTGCTCTGAAAATGGCGCTACAGGCTTGGGAGAAATAACAGTTCGGCTAGTCGGTTCAAATAGCCCCGTCTTCGATGGATCCGTTCAGTTTTCTTTGAGATAATTGTGTTTTTCCCTTCCAGAGGGGATTTGGGGGCCTGTATCTGGGCCCCCGGGGCCCACTGAGGCTGGGGGTGGTGTCTTTCGAAAGGTGTCGGTCCGTTCTCCACTCAGCTGAAAATTTGGCGTCGATAGATTTATTTTTCACAGAGATATTTACAGTTATTTCTCCCAAGCTCGTGGCGGCCATTTTCAGAAGCGCAGCCAACAGTTTTCGGCTAATATCTCTGCAGATACTCCACCAAAAATGAAGAAACAAATATGGTTTTGTTCAGTTCGGCAAGGCAGTTCAAATGAGCCCAGACTCTGACAGATTCGTTCAGTTTTTGCTGAGATATTTGCGTTTTTCCCTTCTGGAGGGGATTTGGGGGCTGGTATCTTGGGCCCCGGGGGCCCAGCTAGGCTGGGGTGGTGTCTTTTGAGAGTTCTCGGTCTGTTCTCCACTTACTGAAAATTTGGCATTCATAGGTTTATTTTTCACCGAGATATTTGCAGTTATTTCTCCCAAGCCTGTAGCGCCATTTCAGAGCACGGCCGACGGTTTTCGGCTAATATCTCCGCGAATACTCCACCAAAAATGACGAAACACATATGGCTTTGTTCAGTTCGGCTAGTCGGTTCAAATGAGCCCCGTCTCCGATGGATCCGTTCAGTTTTCTTCGAGATAATTGCGTTTTTCCCTTCCAGAGGGATTTGGGGCCTGTATCTCGGGACCCCGGGGCCCACTAGGCTGGGGGTGGTGTCTTTCGAAAGGTGTCGATCCGTTCTCCACTCGCTGAAAATTTGGCGTCGATGAGATTTATTTTTCACCGAGAATGCAGTTATTTCTCCCAAGCTCGTGGCGTCATTTCAGAGCGCGGCCGACGGTTTTCGGCTAATATCTCAGCGAATACTCCACTAAAAATGACGAAACACATACGTATGGTTTTGTTCAGTTCGGCTAGGCGGTTCAGATGAGTCCCGTCTCCGACGCGATCCGTCTCAGTTTTCTCCGAGATATTTGCGCTTTTCCCTGCCGGAGGGCTTTGGGGCCTGTATCTCAGGCCCCCGGGGGCCCACTAGGCTGGGGGTGGTGTCTTTCGAGAGTTCTCGTTCCGTTTTCCACTCACTGAAAATTTGGCGTTCGAGTAGGTTTATTTTTCACCGAGATATTTGCAGTTATTTCTCCCAAGCCTGTAGCGCCATTTCAGAGCACGGCCGACGGTTTTCGGCTAATATCTCCGCGAATACTCCACCAAAAAATAACGAAAGTTGAGTCAAGTCACATTTATTTATATAGCGCTTTTTACAATACAGATTGTGTCAAAGCAGCTTCACAATGATAACATGAAAGTAGTACAATCATCAGAATCGGCATGTCCATCGTCCGTCATGTCCGCTACCCTCGGGTAAAGGTAAGGTGCGCACTCACTGCTTTCCTGGTGCCCGTGTTCTTGATGTCGCTGCACAGGTTCCCGAGATCCTGAAAGGTGACAAGCGCATTGGAGCTGTTGTGCTGGAAGTGGGAGCGTATGACATAAGGCTACGGCAGACCGAGGTTCTGAAGAAGGATCTACATGAGCCTGATCGAGACGGTGACGCAGCACAGCGCCTAAAGCAACGATTATCGGGTCTGGACCGCTTCCCACGTACAGACAAGGACAGGAAAGGTTCAGTAGACTATTTGCACTTAACGAATGGTTAATGTTAATGTTAATGTGTAATGAACAGAAACTGTTCTTTGTAAATAATTGGCATCTGTTTTGGGAGAGACCCAGACTGTATCGGGCAGACAAACTCCACCCAGCAGAATCGGAGCGGCTGTTCTGTCGGACAACATCTCCGAGACGTTACGCACCAGATGACTGTTAAGTCAAAGTCCAAATCACAGCCCCTGTTGCCCAAACTTAACTAATATGCATAGTGTGGAGCGTTATATAGAAACTGTGTCTATTCCTCGTTTAGTGAAGCCAAACAATAAATCTAGTGCAGGATCTAGCAAAAATGTTATTGTAATTAAACCAGAAAATCTAAATATCAGTAAACAAAAACAATTCTTAAAGTTCAGGTCTGCTAAATCTCGTCTGATGGGCCGTGGCAGCGGTGTTGCAACAATCTACACTGTAAAAACTAAAGGTGCCTCAGATATCCTGTCGGATTCTCAAGGAACCTAAAAACACAATTTAAGTGCCTCAATGCTCTTTCTCCTATAGTTGGGGTTACTGGAGGAGCATTGACAATCTTAGCGGTTATTGCTGGAACTTATGGGATCCTTGAAGCACTTTGTATTCATTTCATAGGTTCTGGAGTCACCTTTTCACTACCATGAGACCTTGAAGTTCTTTGGGGAAATTAGAGGAACTTGAATGCTATAAAATGGTTATTGTAAGATCTTTTAACATTTAAATGGTTCCTGGAAGATCTCTTATGTTAAAGCCAGCATCTGGAGGAACCTATTGGTTCTGTGAGGCCAGAATACAATTTTTATTATACTATTATTGTTATACTTAAGTTTTGTAAAAAAAGTAAATATATATATATATATATATATATATATATATATATATATATAGTTAATATATAGTTATATATTAATAGCTAATTCCTGCTGTCTATATATATAAATGTATATATATATATATATATATATATATATATATAATATATATATATATATATATATATATATATATATATATATATATATATATATATATATATATATATATATATATATATATATATATATATATATTTATATATATTATAATAATTATTAGGCATACTTACTTTTTGTCGATTGTTTAAGTTTTAAATGAAACGATAAAAAGGCCTATTAAATGTAAGTATAGGCTACTACACTGTTAAAAATTTTCCCGTTAAAAAACAGTAAAGAACTGGCAGCACGGTTGCCAGCAAGTTACTGTTAAATTAACAGTGTTTTACTGTTGGTGAAATTTACAGTTGACTACTGTTTTTTAAAAAACAGTAATTAACTGGCAGCACGGTTGCCAGCAAGTTACTGTTAAATTAACGGTGTCGTACTGTTGGTTAAATTTACAGTTGGCTGTTGTTTTTTGCAAATACAGCACAAAGCTATTTCTACATGTTACAGTAATATCCTAAAAAAACAAGGACTTCATATTGAAATTAGTGTAAACTACACAAATATACAACATGGTATTGTGTAACCTATGGACAGTTAGCAAAAATGACAACTTTACCCCCTGTGTTTTTAAAGATTATTTTCTAAACCTTGTGATTTAATACATTTCCCTGTTGCGGTCTTGCTATAAAATACCAAAAGTGAATAAACGTAAAAGTGAAATTGTGAATTAAAAATGTAACAGAAGAAATGCAGCTTTAAGTATTGTTTCAAAACATGTCTCTTGTTTATTAAACTTCTGCAATTGTTTTGGGAAAAAAAGCATAAAGAACATATAAAAATTATAAAATTCAAGGTTTAGAAGTTACAACAAACATAAATAAACAAGATGTTTCAAAAATCAGAATCTGAGCTAATTTGAACAAGTCTTTAACAAATGGCTAAGTATACTGTCAAGTAAGTAAGTATACTTTTTTTACTCTGGACACAAACAGTGAATTACCTAATATTCACCTGATTTTGAGTGTGAGTGTGAGTGTGAGTGTGTGAGTGTGTGTGTGTGTGTGTGTGTAATACTTATATAGAGTCCCACTCAAAATCCATCATTTTTTTAAGCAGACTGGAGACACAAGGGTTCACTGTTTTTTTTTCTGGGCGACCTTCCCTGTCCGCTTTGATATGACTCCTCCAGCCTTGGTGCCTTTTTCTGGGTTTATCCCGATGAACCGCCTGAAAAACAAACATGTTTGTTCAGAATTAGTTTACTCACAAAGAACATATAAATTTGCTATAATCTTGACTATTCTTGTATTAAGACCACTTCCTTGTCAGGAAAGGATAGCTTTCTGAACAATCTTTTGACACAAGACTCTATAGCACCACATTTCACTTTAAATCATGCTCCAAACCCAAAAAGTTGTGAGAAATCAAAATTAATAAAATCCCAATACACAATCCATGCACTTATAATCCTTATAGAATATATCTGTTGTGTTTGTGGCAAAAACAAGTTTTTCACATCTATAAACTATCATTCTGTAATGTAACAGCTACAGTTACGGTCCAGAAATACTGACCTCAAAGAAGATAATGGATACTTTTTTGGGGAGATTTCTAGAGGTGATATGTCATGTTGATTTATTAATCAAGATTTCTTATCAGTGAACTTGTGCGCTAAAAGAGTCTTATGATATTGCAGTCGTACACGGACCACCTAAGGCCAAGATCAGGATTTGCATTAAATAGTAAATTACATTTTGGTTTGTTTTTAACCAAACCCTATTACGTACCCCTGAACACTTACTTTTTTCTTAATTCTTAATTTCTTACTTTTTAAAATTCTCTTTTGGTCTGAAAAATAAAGAAGGACATATTGCGCACACCAAGGTGAGTAAATAATGACTGAATTGTGTAAACTTTAACATTAAAAAAAAAAAACACTTAGTTGGTTAATGTAGAGTAATCATAAAAATAAAAAAATAAAATAAAATTCTACTATACATACCGATGAGTATGAGCCGAGGAGCTGCAGGTAGTGTGAGCATCCTTTCCACATCAGCAGCAGTGGCAGGTGCCTAGGAGAGGTACAATGATGTGGAAATGAGAACAACTCAATGGACTCATAGACAACATCAACAAACAAACAACAATACCTTGTATGTATTTTAGTTTATAAATTAAACGGATAGTTCACCCAAAAATGAACATATTGTCATCATTTATTCACACTCAAGTTGTTCCACACCTGTATGAGTTTAAATAATGTTGCTAACCAGTCATGACTTCCATAGAATTTTGTTTTCTAAAATGGAAGTCAGTGAATGGCATCAACTTTTGGGTTACTGACATTCTTCAAAATATCTACTTTTGTGTTCAATAGAAGAAAGAAACTCATACAGGTTTGGAACTTGAGTGTGAATAAATGATGACAAAATGTTAATTTTTGGGTGAACTATCCTTATAAGAATAATCATTCATTTTGCCTGTCAGGACAATCATAGCATAATAAATAAATAAAAGGAAATGATAACTTATGTCTACAAGCAGGAAAGGAATTTACCCATCCAGGCTCTCAGTGAAGTGAGCCATGAGAAGTAACACTGCAGCAGCAATAACTAAACTTGAATAGTGTTGATAAATATTCTAAATTACGTACTGGGAAAAGAAACACTGCAGCAGCAATAACTAAACTTTGAATAATAATTAGTCTTAAAGATTACTCTAAATTTCGTGCTGGACAAAGTAACAATACAGCAGCAATAACTTAACTTTAATGAATTATTCTTAATGCTTATTCTATCACTCACAACTCAACAACTTGGATCTATACAAAAATAAAGCCACCATTAAAGTAGGCCTAACAATACAATCACTAGTACAAAAAATAAATTACCCTGAGATGTAGGCTACAGATTAGGCATACAACAAGTTTATCCCCATTTAACGCACATAAAGCCCGAAATTTAGGTTTTGTCTAACGGTTTTCTGAATTATGAAAATCAAGCTGCAACACCGGTCATTTTACTGCGCTAAGACGACGATGTAGCTAATTCACATGCAAAAGTGTTTTTACTTAAAGCTTTGCAGGAACTTTGCAGAAAAATTGAACTATATTGGATGAAACTCACCCTGTAATCGGGAATTATCCGTGTCAGGAATCCAACTTCCCTCACAATGTCGCAGTTGGTGCTTTTATCACTGCGAATATAAAAATAGTTATGCCTACTTCCAATATCCAAAATACAAGTAAGTAACAATTGCAGATGTCATGCATTTTTCTATCAAAACGAGCAAAACAAAAGGGAACTCACCTATAATAAGTATGAAGATGGATGAAAAATCCATGCGTGCTCACTGCAGTCTTCCATGTCAAGTCAAAAATACTGTTAAGTACCGTTTTGTTTCCCTCGAGCAATAAATACATTAAAATGCCGTTATAATTTGTCTACGTCATTTTACAAAAGCAAAAAAACAGCAATGTACTGCTTTTGAACAAAACAGGAATATACTGTTGAAATTTAGCCGTAAATTTACATCAATTTCTAACAGTGTAGCTGCATCAGAAGTATAATTTATGAAAAATATCTATGAATATATATATATATTCATAAATATTTTTCAATAATATGATGAAGAAGAAGAAGAAGAAGAAGAAGCAGGGAGGAGAACAGTTTTATTAGTCACGAAACTGCTGCTATTCTTCCTGCAGCTAGCGCGTATCAGTGTTGCCAAGCCGCGACTTTGGGCTTGTTTTTCTGGAGAGTCCAGCTTGTCAATAATGGGAGTCACGGGTCCCTGCGCTCTTTTTTGGGCTTGTTTCTAAAGTGTAGTTGCTTATTTGGGCTTGCTCCCAACTCGTTTGCCAAGCAGATATTTTCTATATTATTTAAACATTAGGAGTTTGTTCTTGCCTGTTCCCTCTCTCTCTTTCCCCATTCATAGAGTTTTTTCCCACCCACATCCTGCTTCTAATTGGCTCTCACCCAGATGGCAACGAGTACTAGCCAATCAGGAGGCAGAGCAGGGCAATCGTTGTTTTTTTTTCTTTTTTTCTGGTTAGTTAAACGTCAGATGAGTGATGTTAAAATGAAAATACTTGCGAGTCTGGACCATCGCGACTGATACTGACTACTAGACTGTAGGAGAGTTTTTATATATATATTAATTATATGTTAGATATTTTAGATATAGATATTAATTTAATATCGTTTAACTGTTTACCCTTTAACTGTCACTCCCCCCTTTTTCATGAAAATCACTATTCAAATGGTTGTAATTCAAGAATGCTTTGGAATATAGACCTATTCTGATCTTGTTTTAAAGAAGACATTTGCCAAATTATTTTTGAAGTGCAGTATTATGAAATTATGAAAGTGAATGCTATCAGTTTGAGTTTATGAAAATGAACAATGTGAAAATATAATTATTTCTATTTTATATAAAATATATATATTGCAAAATATATTTTACTCTAAAATTACAAGAAGTGTAAGCCAAAAATCTAGAAGTTCTAAATTTTAGGTTGACATCTCAAAAATTAGCTCTCAGTCAGATTTTATTTGGGCACAGTACCAACACTTATGATGGGCAGCCAAGCTTTATTAAGAAGAAAAATAAAGTGTACCGTGTGCACAGTTTTACAAAACTGTGCACGTGGATGTAAATTGACATTCACAGTTTAAAACTATCCTATCCGTCCCCAGAGATTGTAAAACCGTGCACACAGTTTCTTCATCCCATCGAAACCTAGGGGGCTCGTAGAAAAAAAAAGCGCTTTTGCTGTCGCTTGTTTTGGGTCTGGTTTTCACCGGCTTGGTTGCTTATTTGTCTTGCGAGATCTGGCAACACTGCATCGGATTTGAAAGTAACGGCTCCTCTCATCAAAGCTTCAGCTGTTTGTTCGGCTCTCCGTTACAAGGTTTGTAAACTCGCCAAAGAAATATAAATACAGAGTCTACTCACTATATATTCAAACACATACATATATAAACTAAAACACACGTTCTTACAGAGTTTACCACTCGTTTATTGCACAGTAGCCTATGTGGTATGAAGGTTTTAGCCGCGATGCTAACTAACCTAGTAAATGAACTAATGTTAAAGAAATAATGGATTGTCTTAGATTGTTTTTGTCATTCACTTAAATGTATTCTGTACACCCGTGTCTTCAAATTGCTGATATAACTTATTAATAGCTAATTCCTGCTGTCGACTGTCGTCATTGGCGTTTGTTATAAATAACACAAGTGGATAGGCATTAGTTTGGTCTGTTTTGGTTTATTTACTACAGCACAGGTGCCCTGATTTGTTCAAATACCATTTTAAAGCCCTTTACTGGTCAATAATTATTATGTTGTGAATGGATATAAGTTAATCAGCTTTGTTCTTTTGTTTCCCCAGAACAACTCAAAAATCATCTGAACATTTCAGAGGCTACATTGAATTACAGTAAGTTACCTGCACCACATTCAAGTACTTTATTACTATGAACTTTTCTCTGTGAATTTGTTTTGTTTGACTGTGTATTTGTGTTTTTTAATCAGTTATTCTCTGAAAATATTCCTTCATGCTCTCAAATCTCATTCATGTTACTCAGAAAAGTTACATCACAGATTTGGCGCCAATAATGCTATATGCATTTTTTCTTATACCTTAATCATTTACATTTGAATATAAAAAATTTGAACTCTGAATTATAACTTAAAGTGTAGTCTTTTTAGACAAAAAAGGCTATTATATGGCTTCAGAAGACTTGCAACACAACTCGTAACACATGAGTTGTGGACCAATTTTTGCGATTAAATTTTTTAAGAAAAAAAAATCCTCCTGTAGACCTGAAAATCATTGAAGTGCCTGGACCATCCACCAGTAAAGAGGAAAAACAAACAGAAAATTGTACTTTTCTAACTCTTTAACCTCACATGTCCCTTGTGAAGATTTTATTAATAATTGCATTTTATGTTTCAGCAAGTAAAGGTGCGGTCATATTTGTGAAATTCGTGAAATTACACAGGCAAAAAAGTCCATTGACACAACTTAACTTAACTTGATTTTTTTTTTATTATTAATGTGATGTGTTTCCATGCATTTTGTTGAGATGTCTTTTCTTGTATACCCTATTGTATGTACTGTACATTGTTGATTATTCATGTTGCTAATGTATTATACTATTTGTTTGTGTATTCTATTCATTGATATTAATCTATTACTAGTTTCTTTTCCCAAGTGCATGGAAGTGTATGTATTAAAATGGATCTTAAAATTTGTAATAAACAATTCTTACCTTGTATTCGGTTCAGTTTGTTTATAATAATAGAAGTTAATGCTAACCATAGTAACAACATGAAATAAATAAATAAATAAATAAAAATGTAATAAATAAAAAATGTAATAAATAAAAATTTGGGTTCCTGGAGGCACCTAAAGCGGTTCCATGCAGTGCCTAATATAAGAGTTCCTCAGGAAACCTGGGTGGTTCCTCAGAAACTGCCCCTTTTTTAAAGGGTTCCTAGAGGCTCTACAGACGGTTCCGCCGGTGTGGCAAAGTGAAGAACCCCAAAAGGTTCCTCCAGGCACCTTTTCTTTTTACAGTGTACAAAGATATTTTTAATGTTATTCAGAAACAGGTCACAGGTTTAATTCATTTGAAGTACTTGTGCTAAATGTTATGCTCTTAGATGTAAGAAAGAAATCCATATTATCTCTAGCCTTGGCTACTGTATATAGACCTCCAGGGCCATATGCTGAATTCCTAAAAGAGTTTGCAGACTTTCTCTCAGATCTATTGATGACTGTCGATAAAGCAATAATTGTTGG
This sequence comes from Hybognathus amarus, assembly GCA_030378365.1. NCBI lineage: Eukaryota > Metazoa > Chordata > Actinopteri > Cypriniformes > Leuciscidae > Hybognathus > Hybognathus amarus. The sequence goes on from JAQIUQ010002254.1 coordinate 47,095, forward strand.
AGATTTTAACATACACGTAGATAATACAAATGATGCTTTAGGGGCTGTCTTTACAGATTTATTAAACTCCTTTGGGTGCTCCATTACATGGTGACTTGCATAATACGTACTGCTGAAATATGTCATGTTGCGCCACGTTATAGACCAGGCAGAACAGTCCTTCCAACCACTATAGGTAGATTCTCAAATAGCTTACCTGATCTATCTAAGCTGCTAAGTGAACCCAAACAAACAGATGAATTAGAGGAAATGACTAGCAGTTTGAGCACCATTTTCACTAGTACATTAGATATTGTTGCACCAATTAGATTAAAAAAGGTTAGAGAGAAAACTAAAGCACCCTGGTACAACAGTGCTACGCATGCTATCAAGAGAGAAACTCGTATCTTAGAGCGTAAATGGAAACAAACTAATTTAGAGGTCTTTAGAATAGCGTGGAAAGACAGTATGTCACGTTATAAAAAGGCTCTAAAAACAGCCAGGGCTGAGCATCTCCGCAAACTAATAGAAAATAACCAAAATAATCCAAGGTTTTTATTTAACACCGTGGCTAGACTAACAAATAAACAGACACCACCAGAGCAAAATATACCGTTACAGTTTAGTAGTAATGATTTCATGAATTACTTCAATGAGAAAATAGAAAGCATCCAAAACACAATTATAAATGTACAATCCTCTATGGTGTCTTATGATTCAGCCTCAATTATGGCCCCTCTAGAACAACTACACCGCTTTACAACGATAGGACAGGAAGAGCTAAATAAACTTATCATTGCATCTAAACCAACAACATGTTTATTAGATCCAATACCCACTAAACTACTGAAAGAAGTGTTACCTGTAGTGGAAGAGCCTCTCCTCAATATTATTAACTTTATCTTTATCTTTAGGTCATGTTCCAAAAATATTGAAGCTGGCAGTAATAAAACCTCTCATTAAGAAACTGAAATTAGATCCAAATAACATAGCAAATTACAGACCCATTTCAAATCTTACATTTATGTCAAAAATACTAGAAAAAGTTGTGTCTGCTCAATTGTGCTCTTTTTTGAAATCTATGAAAAATTCCAGTCAGGATTCCCATCATGAACAGAAACTACGCTAGTTAAAATTACAAGTGATTTACTTCTAGCTTCTGACCAAGGCTGTATCTCAATACTAGTCCTACTTGATCTTAGTGCTACGTTCATAAAATACTCTTGGATTGACTACAAAACTACACTGGTGTTCAGGGACAGGCATTAAGCTGGTTTAGATCGTACTTTGTTATCATTTTGTCGCCTTGGCTTTGCCTTGCTTTTGGCTTGCTTAGTCGGGTTTTTTACCATTTAACAATATTACTTATCTGTGTTGTACTACTGTCATGTTATCACTGTGAAGCTGCTTTGATACAATCTGTATTGTGAAAAGCGCTATATAAATAAATGTGACTTGACTTGACTTGACTTTGTTTGTTTAAATGGGGAAAAATAGAAGATAACGCCAGTAGACTATGGAGTTCCGCAAGGATCAGTTCTAGGCCCTCTGCTATTCTCAATATATATGCTGCCACTTGGTAATAATCATAAGAAAACATGGAATTAATTTCCACTGTTATGCTGACGACACTCAACTATATATTTCATCACGACCAGATCGAAAACACTAACCCATCTAAATGTGACAGAGTGCCTCAAAGATATAAAATGCTGGATGACGTGGAATTTCCTGCTATTAAATTTAGATAAGATGGAAGTATTACTTATTGGTCCAAAAAACTACTCACAAAACCTCTTACAATACAACTTTAATATAGATGGCTTTCCCTTTACTTTATCCACTACAGTAAAAGACATGGGTGTTATACTAGACCGCAAATTGTCTTTCGGAAATCATATTTCATATGTTACAAGAACAGCCTTTTTCCACCTTAGAAACATTGCTAAGCTACGTAACATGCTATCTGTTTCTGATGCAGAAAAGTTAGTTCATGCATTTATGACCTCAAGACTAGATTACTTTAATGCTTTATTAGCTGGTTGCCCTGCATCCTCAATTAACAAGCTACAGTTAGTCCAAAATGCAGCCGCTAGAGTTAAATTCAAAGGCTTCATCACTAAATTCAAGGCTTCTGGCTCATTCCTAGGATATCTAAGTCCACTAAAGGAGGGAGGGCGTTCCGCATTTAGCTCCAAAACTCTGGAATAGCCTTCCCGATACGGTTCGAGGCTCTGACTCGCTGACACAGTTTAAAACTAGACTAAAAACGCATCTCTTCAGTCAAGCATTCACATAATGCTTACCTTTTTAGTCCTCTGTTATGCCATACAGAACCGTTTGCCGCTGAAACTGCTTAACGCACCAGCGGGGCTCGACAGCCTTTTAGACAAACGGTTCGAGCACGTTCGGCACGTATGGTTGGCTTGCGGAGAGTTTGTGAGATAGTGATTTTCTAACACCAACTCCTGTATAATGGAAATCATTCTGAACATCAGCTATGCTAATTATCTCCCATCTGCCTTTCTGCTGTTATCTCTGGGACGGTTGTCCCGAGAAAATGGCGCTCGTCAGGTCCAGTTTGTATCCAGCCTCTCACGGGGATCTCAGATGCCCCAACGCCTGTGAAGAGACGACTCAACGCTGGCGATATGTTATGGCTCTCATATTATATATGAACAATATTTATATTTATTATTTATATATAAACAATATGAATGTAAGCCAGAGGAGAACTGGCCCCGACTGAGCCTGGGTTCTCCCAAGGTTTTCTCTCCATCCAATCTGATGGAGTTTTGGTTCCTTGCCACTGTTGCCTTGCTTTGCCTTGCTTTTGGCTTTCTTAGTTGGGTTTTTTTAATATTTAACAATATTATTGATCTGTGTTGCTTTGCCTTGCTTTTGGCTTGCTTAGTCGTGTTTTTACCATTTAACAATATTACTTGATCTGTGTTGTACTTCTGTCATGTTATCACTGTGAAGCTGCTTTGATACAATCTGTATTGTGAAAAGTGCTATATAAATAAATGTGACTTGACTTGACTTTATATGGGCAGATCTTCTTTGTAGCGAAATATCAAGCTCGGCTCATAAACTCTGTCACTAATGCCAGCAGGTCAGAAAAATGGCGGGAAAAACACTGGGGATTGTTATAGCAATTTATCTTCTACATAGCCTCTCTGTTTCCAGGATATGTAACCCTAACTGTAATGAACATTATGTGTTGGATTATGTATATGAATTGTTGTATAAACCCCCTCATCTATGCACTATTTTATAGATGGTTTAGAATATCAATTAAACATATTCTGTCTCTGAAAATATTTGAACCATCATCAGAATACTTAACTCTGTTCCCTGAGATAAATGATGAGTGAGTGATAATCTATAATTTCAATCGCATGATTTTTATTATGTGACTGTTTTAATTTTTTTTGTGACTCTGTTTTCAACATCTATGCTGTTTAATAACACTTTTAAAAACAATACACTGTAAACCTCCATTGTAAACAAAATGGATATTAAGAAAAAGAAAATTCAGCAATGCACAATTAAATCCAAGGAACAGAAAACTTAATACTGAGTAAATATTTATAGAAAACATATATTACACATATATATTAGAGTCTGTATCGTTTTCAGCTTGAACCTTTTGTATGATTTTTTTTGGTAACACTTTACAATACGTGTGCACTAATAAGCATTGCTAACTAATGCACAGATAATACTGAATTAATGTGTTACTTATGATTATCTAAGCTATTCATTAATGATTACCACATTAGGAACTAATTAGTAGGGTTAAAAATATAAGAACTTAAAATAACCATAAATGTATTGGTTATGGTACAATCACAAAATAAATGGACACTTGATTCTTCAACAAGTCCACAAAATGAACAAGTTTCATCAATATCAAGATATTTACAGATACATGAATTAAACCTGTCGCTCATATCTTTTAAGTTGTTGCGCTTGGGATAATGTCAACATGGCAGATGTCCAGATATCATTTATACTTAATATGATCATGCTATAAAGTACCTACACTTTTAGCACTCGTCAAGTTTATTGAAATTAAGTACCTACCCAGTGAGTATGTGGTTTAGAATGCAGCCACAGTCCAGCCATATCAAGGCAAGATAAGTTTACATATCACTCAAAACTACAATTCCCAGAAGTCTCCTGCTCCTGCTCATCACCTGCCCTCAATTACCCAGTCATCAACCTCACCTGCACCTGATCAGCACACTCATCACCACAGTATTTAAACACACCTCAGTCACACACTCTGTTTGGTCTTAGTCTGTGGATTACGCACTGGTCTGCTTTCCTGAGTTATTTATCCTCTGAGCTTTCTCCAAGATCCTGTCTCCTAGTTTCCTCGCCTGTTCTCTACCTCCAACGGTCCTGCAATCCCTGTAAGACAAAGACATTGTTCATTCATTCACTCTCACAGCAACCAAAAGGTGTGTGTATACTTACCATTTGAGGCCACCCCCTCTATCTTCACCTGTAAACTCAAGCACTTCAGCATTATACTTGGATTGTTCATTGTTTGTTGTCCATACTCTGCTGTTTTGGACACTGTGTTAGAAAGCATTGGATCATAGGTGTGTATTAATCTGGTGTAACTTTGCTGTTTAAGTGCTGTGCTTTTTGTTTTAGTTTAAAGTGCTGGATCGTCCCATTTGATCAATCATGCACCTAAATGAGCTTTAGCACTGATGCTGAAGTTTGTGTGTGTGTGTGTGTGTGTGAGAGTGAGGTCTGAGCAAGGATGCAGATAGTCACCTGAAGTTTTTCCCTAACCTGTCTACTTTTAATGTTTTCTTATCCCACACTTTTTATCTCACCCCTCATTGTTTTACAGCTGTCTGATATCCAAACCTGACTTGGTCAATCACAAGATGAGCCAAGTATGACGAATGGATCAAATTAAGATCTGGATTTGATCAAAGAACAAAGTGACACCACGTCCATTTACCAACTTCACCAAACCTTGGAGGCGTTTGAGAGCAGGTACGCTTGCTGCTTATTCTTGGAAATAGCCTTCTGTATTATAATTTTCTTAAGTTTACAGTGTTACTGCAACCCTATGTCCAGAAAAGTTCTGCACTTTTTAGGATTTTGTCTTTTTTTTGCCCTCTAATTTTCTATCTGTTTTTATTTAGGATTTAAACTTTGTTCTATGTGCCTTTTTTATGATTTTGTTCTGTCTTAGAATAGCTTAGTCATGACCATAAAGTTCACAAGCATGAAAACTATTATTCATTCTTTGCATTCCTATTCCCCTTTTGTGTTTATTTATACTTTTGTGCCTTTTTTGTCAAGTCAAGTCAAGTCAAATTTATTTATATAGCGCTTTTCACAATACAGATTGTATCAAAGCAGCTTCACAGTGATAACATGAAAGTAGTACAACACAGATCAATAATATTGTTAAATGTTAAATAAACCCGACTAAGCAAGCCAAAAGCAGGCAAAGCAAGGCGACAGTGGCAAGGAACCAAAACTCCATCAGATTGGATGGAGAAAAAACCTTGGGAGAACCCAGGCTCAGTCGGGGCCAGTTCTCCTCTGGCTTACATTCATATTGTTTATATATAAATATTAAATATAAATATTGTTTATATGTAACACGGCGCCATAACATATCGCCAGCGTTCAGTCGTCTCTTCACAGGCGTTGGGGCATCTGAAATCCCTGTGAATCTCCTCTCGAGATAACAGCAGAAAGGCAGATGGGAAATAATTAGCATAGCTGATGTTCATAATGATTTCCATTATACGGCAGTTCGGTGTTAGAAAATCACTATCTCGCAAACTCTCCACAACCCAACCATATGTGCCAAACCGTTTGTCTGAAAAGGCTGTCGAGCCCCACTGCCGCGGTAATGCAGGGTCAGTGGCAAACGGTTCTGTATGGTATAACAGAGGAATAAAAGGTAAGCGTTATGTGAATGCTTGACTAAAGAGATCTTTAGTCTTTAGTCTTTAGTCTAGTTTTAAACTGTGTCAGCGAGTCAGAGCTTTGGACCGTATCGGGAAGGCTATTCCAGAGTTTTGGAGCTAAATGTGAACGCCCTCCCTCCTTTAGTGGACTTAGATATCCTAGGAATGACCAGAAGCCTTGAATTTAGTGATCTTAAAGAACGCGGTGGATTGTAGGGCGAAAGAAGGTCCGTTAAGTACATAGGAGCTAAACCATTTAAGGCTTTATAGGCCAGTAGTAGTATTTGTAGTTGATACAGAACTTAATAGGTAACCAGTGTAGAGATGATAAAATCGGTGTAATATGATTGTATTTTCTTGACCTAGTAAGAACTCTAGCGGCTGCATTTTGGACTAACTGTAGCTTGTTTATTGAGGATGCAGGACAACCGGCTAATAAAGCATTACAGTAATCTAGTCTCGAGGTCATAAATGCATGAACTAACTTTTCTGCATCAGAAACAGATAGCATGTTACGTAGCTTAGCAATGTTTCTAAGGTGGAAAAAGGCTGTTCTTGTAACATATGAAATATGATTTTCGAAAGACAAGTTGCGGTCTAGTTTAACACCCAGGTCTTTTACTGTAGTGGATAAAGTAACAAGACATCCATCTATATCCATCTATATCCATTGTATTGTAGGAGGTTTCGTGAGTAGTTTTTTTGGACCAATAAGTAATACTTCCGTCTTATCTGAATTTAATAGCAGGAAATTACGCGTCATCCAGCATTTTATATCTTTAAGACACTCTGTCAATTTAGATGAGTTAGTGTTTTCATCTGGTCGTGATGTAAATATATAGTTGAGTGTCATCAGCATAACAGTGGAAATTAATTCCATGTTTTCTTATAATATTACCAAGTGGCAGCATATATATTGAGAATAGCAGAGGGCCTAAAACAGATCCTTGCGGTACTCCATAGTCTACTGGCGTTATCTTTGATTTTTCCCCATTTAAACAAACAAAATGAGAACGGTCCGATAAGTACGATCTAAACCAGCTTAATGCCTGTCCCTGAACACCAGTGTAGTTTTGTAGTCGATCCAAGAGTATTTTATGATCTATAGTGTTGAACGCAGCGCTAAGATCAAGTAGGACTAGTATTGAGATACAGCCTTGGTCAGAAGCTAAAAGTAAATAATTTGTAATTTTAACTAGTGCAGTTTCTGTACTATGATGCGGTCTGAATCCTGACTGGAATTTTTCATAGATATCATTTTCTTGCAAGAAAGAGCACAATTGAGCGGACACAACTTTTTCTAGTATTTTTGACATAAATGGAAGATTTGAAATGGGTCTGTAATTTGCTAAGTTATTTGGATCTAATTGCGGTTTCTTAATTAGAGGTTTTATTACTGCCAGCTTGAATATTTTTGGAACATGACCTAAAGATAAAGACGAGTTAATAATATTGAGGAGAGGCTCTTCCACTACCGGTAACACTTCTTTCAGTAGTTTAGTGGGTATTGGATCTAATAAACATGTTGTTGGTTTAGATGCAATGATAAGTTTATTTAGCTCTTCCTGTCCTATCGTTGTAAAGCGGTGTAGTTGTTCTAGAGGGGCCATAATTGAGGCTGAATCATAAGACACCATAGAGGATTGTACATTTATAATTGTGTTTTGGATGCTTTCTATTTTCTCATTGAAGTAATTCATAAGATCATTACTGCTAAACTGTAACGGTATATTTTGCTCTGGTGATGTCTGTTTATTTGTTAGTCTAGCCACGGTGTTAAATAAAAACCATAAATTATTTTGGTTATTTTCTATTAATTTGCGGAGATGCTCAGCCCTGGCTATTTTTAGAGCCTTTTTATAACGTGACATACTGTCTTTCCACGCGATTCTGAAGACCTCTAAATTTTGTGCCCGTTGTAGTGATGGTTTTTACAGTTTACATTTATTTCATGTGTTGTCTTTCATTTTAAAGTCTTGCACTTCATATCCCTTCTGTTTTACTCATGCCCTTTATGCCTTAATGCTCCTTTATTTTTTTGTCTGCACTGATGTCCTTATCGTAGTCTTAATGGCTCTTTGAGTTCCTTATTTAAGCCTGAGTGATCTTTGTGTCTGGTGTGAAGTCTTGTGACATTGTAAGCTTACTTCTCTGAGCATTATTCCCTGTTTTAGTATTCTGTGTATGTGGTAGTGCTGCATGTGGATCCGACTGCCTCTGTCCGTGCGTCTGCATCTCTTTAATTTGCGGTTTATTTTTGATCCCTTTTTTGTTATATTTAAACAAAACCTTTACTGTGACTCAGTAGATCTCCCCGTCCTCTCTCTCTGTGTGTGTGTGTGCGTCACAGTTACTGTAGTTCATCCTAACCCTTTACTGTGAATCAGCAGATCGCCCCGTCCTCTCTCTCTCTGATGTGTGTGTGTCACAGGTACTGTAGTTAATCGTAACGCTTTACTGTGAATCAGCAGATCGCCCCAATAATCCCTCTCTGATGTGTGTGTGTGTGTCACAGATACTGTAGTTCATCCTAACCCTTTACTGTGAATCAGCAGATCACCCCATTCTCCCTCTCTTGTGAGTGTCACAGGTACTGTAGTTCATCCTAACCGTTTACTGTGAATCAGCAGTTCGCCCCGTCCTCTCTCTCGTGTTTGTGTGTGTGTGTCACAGGTACTATAGTTCATCGTAACGCTTTACTGTGAATCAGCAGATCGCCCCATCCTCCCTCTCTTGTGAGTGTGTCACAGGTACTGTAGTTCATTCCTAACCGTTTACTGTGAATCAGCAGATCGCCCGTCTTCTCTCTCTCTGTGTGTGTGTGTCACAGGTACTATAGTTCATCGTAATGCTTTACTGTGAATCAGCAGATCGCCCCGTCCTCCCTCTCTCTCTGGTGTGCGTGTGTGTGTGTGTCAAAGGTACTGTAGTTCATCGTAACCCTTTACTGTGAAACAGCCAGATCGCCCCATCCTCTCTCTCTCTCTCTCTGGTGTGTGTGTGTCACAGGTACTGTAGTTCATCCTAACCCTTTACTGTGAATCAGCAGATTGCCCCATCCTCCCTCTCTGGTGTGTGTCTGTGTGTGTGTCAAAGGTACTGTAGTTCATCGTAATGATTTACCGTGAATACAGCAGATCGCCCCGTCCTCTCGATCTCTCTGGTGTGTGTCACAGGTACTGTAGTTCATTGTAACGCTTTACTGTGAATCAGCAGATCGCCTTTCCTCCCTCTCTGATGTGTGTGTGTGTGTGTGTGTGCGCGTCACAGATACTGTAGTTCATCGTAACGCTTTACTGTGAATCAGCAGATCGCCCGTCCTCCCTCTCTGATGTGTGTGTGTGTGCGCGCGTCACAGATGCTGTAGTTCATCGTAACGCTTTACTGTGAATCAGCAGATCGCCCCATCCTCCCTCTCTGGTGTGTGTGTGTGTGCGCGCGTCACAGATACTGTTGTTCATCGTAACGCTTTACTGTGAATCAGCAGATCGCCCCGTCCTCCCTCTCTCTCTGTTGTGTGCGTCACAGATACTGTAGTTCATCCTAACCCTTTACTGTGAATCAGCAGATCGCCCCGTCCTCCCTCTCTCTCTGTTGTGTGTGTCACAGGTACTGTAGTTCATCCTAACCCTTTACTGTGAATCAGCAGATCGCCCCGTCCTCCCTCTCTCTGTGTGTGTGTGTGTCACAGATACTGTAGTTCATCGTAACGCTTTACTGTGAATCAGCAGATCGCCCCGTCCTCCCTCTCTCTCTGTGTGTGTGTGTCACAGATGCTGTAGTTCATCCTAACCCTTTACTGTGAATCAGCAGATCGCCCCGTCCTCCCTCTCTCTGGTGTGCGTGCGTGTGTGTGTGTCAAAGGTACTGTAGTTCATCGTAACCCTTTACTGTGAAACAGCAGATCGCCCCATCCTCTCTCTCTCTCTCTGTGTGTGTGTGTGTCACAGGTACTGTAGTTCATCCTAACCCTTTACTGTGAATCAGCAGATTGCCCCATCCTCCCTCTCTGGTGTGTGTCTGTGTGTGTGTCAAAGGTACTGTAGTTCATCGTAATGATTTACCGTGAATCAGCAGATCGCCCCGTCCTCTCGATCTCTCTGTGTGTGTGTCACAGGTACTGTAGTTCATTGTAACGCTTTACTGTGAATCAGCAGATCGCCTTTCCTCCCTCTCTGATGTGTGTGTGTGTGTGTGCGTCACAGATACTGTAGTTCATCGTAACGCTTTACTGTGAATCAGCAGATCGCCCCGTCCTCTCTCTATGTGTGTGTGTGTCAAAGGTACTGTAGTTCATCGTAACCCTTTACTGTGAATCAGCAGATCGCCCCATCCTCCCTCTCTCTGTGTGTGTGTGTGTGTCACAGATACTGTAGTTTATCGTAACGCTTTACTGTGAAACAGCAGATCGCCCCATCCTCTCTCTCTCTCTGTGTGTGTGTGTCACAGGTACTGTAGTTCATTCTAACCGTTTACTGTGAATCAGCAGATTGCCCCATCCTCCCTCTCTGGTGTGTGTTGTGTCACAGATACTGTAGTTCATCGTAACGCTTTACTGTGAATCAGCAGATCGCCCCGTCCTCTCTCTCTTGTGTGTGTGTCAAAGGTACTGTAGTTCATCGTAACCCTTTACTGTGAATCAGCAGATCGCCCCATCCTCTCTCTCTCTGTGTGTGTGTGTGTGTGTGTCACAGATACTGTAGTTTATCGTAACGCTTTACTGTGAAACAGCAGATCGCCCCATCCTCTCTCTCTCTTGTGTGTGTGTCACAGGTACTGTAGTTCATTCTAACCGTTTACTGTGAATCAGCAGATCGCCCCATCCTCCCTCTATGATGTGTGTGTGTGTGTGTGTCACAGATACTGTAGTTCATCCTAACCCTTTACTGTGAATCAGCAGATCGCCCCATCCTCTCTCTCTGGTGTGTGTCGTCACAGGATACTGTAGTTCATCCTAACCCTTTACTGTGAATCAGCAGATCGCCCCATCCTCTCTCTCTCTGGTGTGTGTGTGTGTCACAGGTACTGTAGTTCATCCTTAACCCTTTACTGTGAATCAGCAGATCGCCCAGTCCTCTCTCTCTGGTGTGTGTGTGTGTCACAGGTACTGTAGTTCATCCTAACCGTTTACTGTGAATCAGCAGATCGCCCCATCCTCTCTCTCTGGTGTGTGTGTGTCGCAGGTACTGTAGTTCATCCTAACCCTTTACTGTGAATCAGCAGATCGCCCCATCCTCTCTCTCTGGTGTGTGCGTCACAGGATACTGTAAGTTCATCCTAACCGTTTACTGTGAATCAGCAGATCGCCCCATCATCTCTCTCTCTGGTGTGTGTGTGTCGCAGGTACTGTAGTTCATCCTAACCCTTTACTGTGAATCAGCAGATTGCCCCGTCCTCTCTCTCGGTGTGTGTGTGTGTCGCAGGTACTGTAGTTCATCCTAACCGTTTACTGTGAATCAGCAGATCGCCCCATCCTCTCTCTCTGTGTGTGTGTGTGTCGCAGGTACTGTAGTTCATCCTAACCGTTTACTGTGAATCAGCAGATCGCCCCATCCTCCCTCTCGTGTGTGTGTCACAGGTACTGTAGTTCATCCTAACCCTTTACTGTGAATCAGCAGATCGCCCCATCCTCCCTCTCTTGTGTGTGTGTGTCACAGGTACTGTAGTTTATCGTAATGATTTACTGTGAATCAGCTGATTGCCCTGTCCTCTCCTCTCTGGTTTGTGCGTCACAGATACTGTAGTTCATCGTAACGCTTTACTGTGAATCAGCAGATCGCCCCATCCTCTCTCTCTCTGTGTGTGTGTGTGTGTGTCAAAGGTACTGTAGTTTATCGTAATGATTTACTGTGAATCAGCAGATCGCCCTGTCCTCTCTCTCTCTGGTGTGTGTGTCACAGATACTGTAGTTCATTCTAACCCTTTACTGTGAATCAGCAGATCACCCCATCCTCTCTCTCTGGTGTGTGTGTTTGTGTGTGTGTGTCACAGATACTGTAGTTAATCCCAACCCTTTATGTGAATCAGCAGATTGCCCTGTCCTCTCTCTCTGGTGTGTGTGTGTGTGTGTCAGTCAGGTGAGTTTACAGGTACGTAATCCTCTTCTCTTAGGAATCCTCTTCTGAACTGGCATTCACATCAAGAGGTCCCACAGATATGAGAGGAAGATGGAAATTGATTTGGGCTACTCACAATCTCTCACAAACGATCTTCTGTCCTGTGGTTACCTCCTTCTCATTGAATCAGCCTGCTATTTTTTTGTGTTTGTAGCTCCAGTTGATTCATCAATCCTTGACTTTCTTCTTTACCACTCATTTATAAACAAGCACTTTCTATTTTAATAACATGTGAACTTATCCTCTATTATTCCTTATAAAAATAATTGGATTGCTTTGATATTGCTATTTAGATCCAATTTTCCAAATCTCAGCTACTAGCCTTTAGCCCGCTAGCATTTCATGCGTGGCGTCTTGCCTACCGGCCGTCTCATTTCACACTCGTTTCACTGAAAGGATATGGGTTATACCTGGGATTTCAGTCCTAAATTAGCAGTGATGGTTGTATCACTACTAATTAACTGTTCATCTGTTATAATGGTGAACACATCAGATGCATGTCTAACATTACCTCTGAGTGCAGGTGAGGACGCATTCGACCTGAAGCAGGAGCTGGAATACGTGGAGAAACAGATCCATGGTCTGCCGGAGAAGCAAGCCGAGCTGCTGGATCGGGCGTCAGTGCTTGAAACATCACGCGCCGATGCTCACAAGTCGGTGGTTAGTAACTCTTTGACTCCGACTTCGTCTACTCCATGCGTTTCTCTGCCCAGGAGGACGCGATCACGTCTGGCTTCATTCACTCCGGCATCGACACAACAACATGGGCTATGGATCACACAGTGGAAGGCACGAGCCAGGACCAGAGCTGAAACCTCTCCACCGCCCCACCCGGTCTTTTGAGATCTTGACCCGGAACCGTTTTCTCCCCTCTTCGCTGAGCTTCGCGACGCGACGCCGCCGTGATCATCGGCACGTCCATGGTCCGTCATGTCCATCCTGAACGGTGATAAGCGTATCGGAGCTGTTGTGCTGCACACGGGAGCGAACAACATTAGGCTGAGGTTCTGAAGGAGCTACAGGAGCCTGATCGAGACGGTACGCAACAGATCACCTGACCGCAACGATCATCGTGTCTGGACAGCTTCCCATGTACAGACAAGGACGGGAAGGTTCAGTAGACTATCTGTACTAAATTAATGGTTAATGTCATTGTGTAATGAACAGAAACTGCTCTTTGTACATAATTGGAATCTGTTCTGTTCCTGAGAGACCTAGGCTGTACTCGTGCTGATGGCCTAAACCCCAGCAGAATTGGAGCGGCTGTTCTGTCGGACATCTCCAAGACGCAACACACCTAATGACTAGTAAAGTCAAAGTCCAAATCACAGTCTTTGTTCAAACTTAATTGATATGCTTATTGTGGAACATTATATTGAAACCGTGTCTATTCCTCGTTTAGTGACGCCTGTGGGAGAGACGACTCGACGGCTGTGAGCTGCTGGATCAGCGGTCAGCACTTGAAACATCATGCGCCGATGCTCACAAGTCATTGGTTGGTTCAGTAGATTATTTGCACTAAATGAATGGTTAATGTCATTGTGAAATGATCAGAAACTGCTCTTTGTAAATAATTGGAATCAAAGTCAAAGTCCAAATCGCAGTCTTTGTTGGTTCAAACTTAATTGATATGCTTGGTGTGGAACATTATATTGAAACTGTCTATTCCTCGTTTAGTGAGGCCTGTGGAGAGACGAGCTCGATGCCTGGGGTCTGTGAGCTGCTGGATCGGCAGTCAGTGCTCTGAAACATCACATACCGATGCTCACAAGTCAGTGGTTAGTTACTCTTTGACTCTGACTTCATATACTCCATGCGTTTCTCTGCCCAGGAGAACGCGATCATCTCTGGCTTCATTCACTCCGGCACAGACACATCACCATGGATCGCACAGCTGAAGACATGAGCCAGGACCAGAGCTAGAACCTCTCCACCGCCCCTCCCGGTCTTTGAGATCTTGACCCTGAACCGCTTCTCGTGATCATCGGCACGTCCATAGTCCATCATGTCCGTGCTACCTCAGGTAAGGGTAAGGTGCGCACTCACTGCTTTCCTGGTGTTCATGTTCTTTGTCACTGCACAGGTTCCCTGAGATCCTGAACGGTGATGAGCGTGTCGAGAGCTGTTTGTGCTGCATTGTGGGAGCGAACAACATTAGGCTGAGGTTCTGAAGGACTACAGGAGCCTGATCGTTGCTTCAGGCAATGTGTTGTGTAATGTCTAGCGATCATTGGTGTCTGGACCGCATCCCATGTATGGACGGGCAAGGTTCAGTAGATTATGTGCTCCAAATGAATGGTTAATGTCATTGTGTAATGAACAGAAACGGCTCTTTGTAGATAATTGGAATCTGTCCTGGGAGAGATCTAGGCTGTATTGTGCTGATGGCCTTCAGCCCAGCAGAATCGGAGCGGCTGTTCTGTCGGACAACATCTCCAAGACGTTACACACCTAATGACTAGTAAGTCAATGTCCAAATCACAGTCTTTGTTCAAACTTAATTGATATGCTTAGTGTGGAACATTATATTGAAACTGTGTATTCCTTATTTAGTGAGGCCTGTGGAGAGATGACTCGATGCCTGTGGGCTGTGAGCTGCTGGATCGGCGGTCAGCGCTTGAAACATCACCCGCCGATTCTCACAAGTCAGTGGTTGGTTACTCTTTGACTCTGACTTCGTCTACTCCATGCGTTTCTCTGCCCAGGAGGACACGATCATCTCTGGTTTCATTCACTCCGGCACAGACACAACACCATGGGTCACACAGTAGAAGACACGAGCCAGGACCAGAGCTAGAACCTCTCTGCCGCCCCTCCCGGTCTTCGAGATCTCAACCCGGAACCGCTTCTCCCCTCTTCGCGAGTCGGAATGCGACGACGCCGTGATCATCGGCACCTCCATGGTCGGTCATGTCCGTGCTACCTCAGGTAAGGGTAAGGTGTGTGCTCACTGCTTTCCTGGTGCTCATGTTCTTGATGTCCCTGCACAGGTTCCTGAGATCCTGAATGGTGATGAGTGCATTGGAGCTGTTGTGCTGCATTGTGGGAGCAAACAACATTAGGCTGAGGTTCTGAAGGACTATAGGAGCCTGATCGAGACGTTACGCAACACATCGCCTGAAGCAACGATCATCGTGTCTGGACCGCTTTCCACGTACGGACAGGCAAGGTTCAGTAGATTATTTGCTCTAAATGAATGGTTAATGTCATTGTGTAATGAACAGAAACTGCTCTTTGTAGATAATTTGAATCTGTTCTGGGAGAGATCTAGGCTGTATTGTACTGATGGCCTTAACCCCAGCAGAATCGGAGCGGCTGTTCTGTCGGACAACATCTCCAAGACGTTACACACCTAATGACTAGTAAGTCAAAGTCCAAATCACAGTCTTTGTTCAAACTTAATTGATATGCTTAGTGTGGAACATTATATTGAAACTGTGTATTCCTTATTTAGTGAGGCCTGTGGAGAGACGACTCGATGCCTGTGGGCTGTGAGCTGCTGGATCGGCGGTCAGCGCTTGAAACATCACCCGCCGATTCTCACAAGTCAGTGGTTGGTTACTCTTTGACTGACTTCGTCTACTCCATGTGTTTCTCTGCCCAGGAGGACGTGATAATCTCTGGCTTCATTCCCTCCGGCACAGACACAACGCCATGGACCATGGATCACACAGCGGAAGACACGAGCCAGGACCAGAGCTAGAACCTCTCTGCCGCCCCTCCCGGTCTTCGAGATCTCGACCCGGAACCGCTTCTGCCCTCTTCGTGAGTCGGAACGCGACGACGCTGTGATCATCGGCACCTCCATGGTCTGTCATGTCCATGCTACCTCAGGTAAGGGTAAGGTGCGCGATCACTGCTTTCCTGTTGCTCATGTTCTTGATGTCCCTGCACAGGTTCCCAAGATCCTGAATGGTGATGAGTGTGTCAGAGCTGCTGCGCTAAATTGTGGGAGCGAACAACATTAGGCTGAGGTTCTGAAGGACTACAGGAGCCTGATTCGAGACGTTACGCAACACAACCCTGAAGCAACGATCATTGTGTCTTCTGTAATGCACTTTCTGTAAAGCTGCTTTGAAACAAGTATTGTGAAAAGCACTATACAAATAAACTTTAATTGAATTGAATTCACTTGTAGGGCCAACAGACACAGAGCTTACAATGGGGGAGCTTCACTGCAAAGCAGACAGGTGAGCAAACAGGTACGTAATCCTCTTCTTTAAGTGCAAGACAGAGAACTTACGGCTGGAGGTTTCACTGCAAAAGCAGTCGGTTAAGCGTTCACTACGTGTCTTGCTTCACAGTGGGCCGCCAGATAAATACACTCAACGGTCTGTGGAGTACAACAGTGTTAGTCTCTTCTTATGCAGTCAGAATGTGATAAATTCAGGCAGGAAATGGACATCCAGGGGTTTAGGTTCACACAGCAAACAGTGCATCACATCACTTCATCTCAACAATTCAGCACTCAGTGGGAAATGCACATATATATGACGAGATTAGTTCCGCTTTGTGTGGGTCTTGACTTGTGTTTGAATTGTGTGGGTCTTGACTTGTGTTTGACTTGTGCGGGTCTTGACTTGTGTTTGACTTGTGGGGGTCTTGACTTGTGTTTGACTTGTGTGGGTCTTGACTTGTGTTTGACTTGTGTAGGTCTTGACTTGTGTTTTGACTTGTGTGGGTCTTGACTTGTGTTTGAATTGTGTGGGTCTTGACTTGTGTTTGAATTGTGCGGGTCTTGACTTGTGTTTGAGCTTGTGTGGGTCTTGACTTGTGCGGGTCTTGACTTGTGTTTGAATTGTGTGGGTCTTGACTTGTGTGGATCCTGACTTGTTTGACTTGTGCGGTTCTTGACTTGTTTTCGACTTGTGCGGGTCTTGACTTGTGTTGACTTGTGGGTCTTGACTTGTGTTTGACTTGTGGGGGTCTTGACCTGTGTTTGACTTGTGCGGGTCTTTACTTGTGTTTGACTTGTTTGGGTCTTGACTTTTGTTTGTCTTGTGTGGATCCTAACTTGTTTGACTTGTGCGGTCTTGACTTGTGTGACTTGTGTGGATCCTGACTTGTTTGACTTGTGCGTGTCTTGACTTGTGTTTGACTGGTGCGGGTCTTGACTTGTGTTTGAATTGTGTGGATCCTGACTTGTTTGACTTGTGCGGGTCCTGACTTGTGTTTGACTTGTGCGGGTCCTGACTTGTGTTTGACTTGTGCGGGTCTTGACTTGTGTTTGACTTGTGCGGGTCTTGACTTTGTGTTTGACTTGTGCGGGCTCTTGACTTGTGTTTGACTTGTGCGGGTCTTGACTTGCGTTTGACTGTGCGGGTCTTGACTTGCGTTCGACTGTGCTGGTCTCGACTTGCACTTTTCGACTTGTGCGGGTCTTGACTTAGTTTGTCTTGTGCGGGTCTTGACTCGCGTTTATGGTGCGGGTCTTGACTTGCGTTTGACTTGTGCGGGCTCTTGACTTGGCGTTTCGACTTGTGCAGGTCTTGACTTGCGTTTGACTTGTGCGGGTGTTGACTTGCGTTTCACTTGTGCTGCGGCTCTGTGACTTGCGTTTGACTTGTGCGGGTCTTGACTTGCGTTTGACTTGTGCGGGTCTTGACTTGCGTTTGACTTGTGCGGGTCTTGACTTGCGTTTGACTTGTGCGGGTCTTGACTTGCGTTTGACTTGTGCGGGTCTTGACTTGCGTTTGACTTGTGCGGGTCTTGACTTGTGTTTGACTTGTGCAGGGTCTTGACTTTTGTTTGACTTGTGCGGCTCTTGGCTTGTGTTTGACTTGTGCGGGTCTTGGCTTGTGTTTGACTTGTGCGGGTCTCTGACTTGTGTTTGACTGTGTGCGGGTCTTGACTTTTGTTTGAATTGTGGTGGTCTTGACTTGTGTGGATCCTGACTTGTTAGACTTGTGAGTCTTGACTCAGTCAGGACCCTGCACAAGTCAAACACGTGTGACTTGTGCGGGTCCTGACTTGTGTTTGACTTGTGTGGGTCTTGACTTTTGTTTGTCTTGTGTGGATCCTGACTTGATTGACTAGTGGGGGTCTTGACTTGTGTTTGACTTGTGGGGGTCTTGACCTGTTTTTGACTTGTGTGGATCTTGACTTGTTTGACTTGTGCTGGTCCTGACTTGTTTGACTTGTGCGGGCTCTGACTTTTGTTTGACTTGTGTGGGTCTCTGACTTTTGTTTGACTTGTGTGGATCCTGACTTGTGCGGGTCTTGACACTTGTTTGACTTGTGTGGGTCTCTGACTTGTGTTTGACTTGTGTGAGTAGTTTGTATTGAAATGTACTGCATAAAATGTTTTGTCTTTACTGTGTGGATTTTGTATATTTATGTGTTTTTTTTTGTTTTTTCTTGACTGCCTTCTGGATGTTAGAAGTAGTGGCTGTCTTACTAGAATATGGAATGCGACGACGCTGTGATCATCGGCACCCCATGGTCTGTCATATCCATGCTACCTCAGGTAAGGGTAAGGTGCGCGATCACTGCTTTCCTGTTGCTCATGTTCTTGATGTCCCTGCACAGGTTCCCAAGATCCTGAATGGTGATGAGTGTGTCGGAGCTGTTGCGCTGAAATTGTGGGAGTGAACAACATTAGGCTGAGGTTCTGAAGGACTACAGGAGCCTGATCGAGACGTTACGCAACACATCGCCTGAAGCAACGATCATCGTGTCTGGACCACTTCCCACGTACAGATAAGGACAGGAAAGGTTCTGTTGATTATTTGCACTAAATTAATGGTTAATGTCATTGTGTAATGAACAGAAACTGCTCTTTGTAAATAATTGGAGGGTTAGGTTTAAAAAATAAAAGAAAATAAATTTCCAATCCTTAAGCACATCCACGCACACACTATTTAGCAGGCGCTGTAACTGATCAATTACTGGCCAGAATTGAACAGTTAAAGCCCCACGTTGGGTGCCATGTTTTACGGTGTGCTTTAATCTGAACACCTTTAACCTTATTTATTATTGTTAGGTTGAGTAAGTCAAATCTGCCCTAAATCATAAGCATTTGAATGGTACTTACAATTTGTTTAGATGACTTCTCAAGATTTTGTGAGATTTTGTTTTTTAACATCTACTCCTGTGTAATGGAAATCATTATGAACATCAGCTATGCTAATTATTTCCCATCTGTTTTCTTCTATTCTCTCGGGACGCTTGTCCCGAGGAAAATAGAGTTCAGTTTTTCCGAGCTGTTGTACTGCACGCGGGAGCGAATGACATGACGGCAGGTTGCGGCAGACGGAGGTTTTGAAGAAGGACTACAGGAGCCTGATCGAGACGGTACGCAACACATCGCCTGAAGCAACGATCATCGTGTCTGGACCGCTTCCCACGTACGGACAGGCAAGGTTCAGTAGATTATTTGCTCTAAATGAATGTCATTGTGTAATGAACATAAACTGCTCTTTGTAGATAATTTGAATCTGTTCTGGGAGAGATCTAGGCTGTATTGTGCTGATTGCCTTAACCCCAGCAGAATCGGAGTGGCTGTTCTGTCGGACAACATCTCCAAGACGTTACACACCTAATGACTAGTAAGTCAAAGTCCAAATCACAGTCTTTGTTCAAACTTAATTGATATGCTTAGTGTGGAACATTATATTGAAACTGTGTATTCCTTATTTAGTGAGGCCTGTGGAGAGACCACTCGATGCCTGTGGGCGGTCAGCGCTTGAAACATCACCCGCCGATTCTCACAAGTCAGTGGTTGGTTACTCTTTGACTGACTTCGTCTACTCCATGTGTTTCTCTGCCCAGGAGGACGTGATAATCTCTGGCTTCATTCCCTCCGGCACAGACACAACGCCATGGACCATGGATCACACAGCGGAAGACACGAGCCAGGACCAGAGCTAGAACCTCTCTGCCGCCCCTCCCGGTCTTCGAGATCTTGACCCGGAACCGCTTCTGCCCTCTTCGTGAGTCGGAACGCGACGACGCTGCTGATCATCGGCACCCCATGGTCTGTCATGTCCATGCTACCTCAGGTAAGGGTAAGGTGCGCGATCACTGCTTTCCTGTTGCTCATGTTCTTGATGTCCCTGCACAGGTTCCCAAGATCCTGAATGGTGATGAGTGTGTCAGAGCTGCTGCGCTAAATTGTGGGAGCGAACAACATTAGGCTGAGGTTCTGAAGGACTACAGGAGCCTGATCGAGACGGGTTTTGACTTGCGTTTTACTTGTGCGGGTCTTGACTTGCGTTTACTTGTGCGGGTCTTGACTTGCGTTTGACTTGTGCGGGTCTTGACTTGCGTTTTGACTTGTGCGGGTCTTGACTTGTGTTTGACTTGTGCGGGTCTTGACTTGCGTTTGACTTGTGCGGGTCTCTGACTTGCGTTTGACTTGTGCGGGTCTCGACTTGCGTTTGACTTGTGCGGGTCTCTGACTTGTGTTTGACTTGTGCGGGTCTTGACTTGTGTTTGACTTGTGCGGGTCTTGACTTGTTTGACTTGTGCGGGTCTTGACTTGTGTTTGACTTGTGCGGGTCTTGACTTGTGTTTGACTTGTGCGGGTCTTGACTTGTGTTTGACTTGTGCGGGTCTCTGACTTGTGTTTGACTTGTGTCGGCTCTTGGCTTGTGTTTGACTTGTGCGGCTCTTGGCTTGTGTTTGACTTGTGGGGGTCTTGGCTTGTGTTGTCTTGTGCGGATCCTGACTTGTTTGACTTGTGCGGGTCCTGACTTGTGTGGGTCTTGACTTGTTTGACTTGGTGGTCTTGACTTTTGTTTGACTTGTGTGGATCTTGACTTGTTTGACTTGTGCTGGTCCTGACTTGTGTGGGTCTTGTCTTGTGTGGATCCTGACTTGTTTGACTTGTGCGGGTCTTGACTTTTGTTTGACTTGTGTGGGTGCTCGACTTTTGTTTGACTTGCGTGGATCCTGACTTGTGCGGGCTTGTGCGGGTTTTGACACTTGTTTGACTTGTGCGGGTCTTGACACTTGTTTGACTTGTGTGGGTAGTTTGTATTGAAATGTACTGCATAAAATGTTTTGTCTTTACTGTGTGGATTTTGTATATTTATGTGTTTTTTTTTGTTTTTTTCTTGACTGCCTTCTGGATGTTAGAAATAGTGGCTGTCTTACTAGAATATGGAACGCGATCGACGCTGTGATCATCGGCACCCCATGGTCTGTCATATCCATGCTACCTCAGGTAAGGGTAAGGTGCGCGATCACTGCTTTCCTGTTGCTCATGTTCTTGATGTCCCTGCACAGGTTCCCAAGATCCTGAATGGTGATGAGTGTGTCGGAGCTGTTGCGCTAAATTGTGGGAGTGAACAACATTAGGCTGAGGTTCTGAAGGACTACAGGAGCCTGATCGAGACGTTACGCAACACATCGCCTGAAGCAACGATCATCGTGTCTGGACCACTTCCCACGTACAGATAAGGACAGGAAAGGTTCTGTTGATTATTTGCACTAAATTAATGGTTAATGTCATTGTGTAATGAACAGAAACTGCTCTTTGTAAATAATTGGAGGGTTAGGTTTAAAAAAAAAAGAAAATAAATTTCCAATCCTTAAGCACATCCACGCACACACTATTTAGCAGGCGCTTAACTGATCAATTACTGGCCAGAATTGAACAGTTAAAGCCCCACGTTGGGTGCCATGTTTTACGGTGTGCTTTAATCTGAACACCTTTAACCTTATTTATTATTGTTAGGTTGAGTAAGTCAAATCTGCCCTAAATCATAAGCATTTGAATGGTACTTACAATTTGTTGAGATGACTTCTCAAGATTTTGTGAGATTTTGTTTTTTAACATCTACTCCTGTGTAATGGAAATCATTATGAACATCAGCTATGCTAATTATTTCCCATCTGTTTTCTTCTATTCTCTCGGGACGCTTGTCCCGAGGAAAATAGAGTTCAGTTTTTCCGAGCTGTTGTACTGCACGCGGGAGCGAATGACATGACGGCAGGTTGCGGCAGACGGAGGTTTTGAAGAAGGACTACAGGAGCCTGATCGAGACGGTACGCAACACATCGCCTGAAGCAACGATCATCGTGTCTGGACCGCTTCCCACGTACGGACAGGCAAGGTTCAGTAGATTATTTGCTCTAAATGAATGTCATTGTGTAATGAACATAAACTGCTCTTTGTAGATAATTTGAATCTGTTCTGGGAGAGATCTAGGCTGTATTGTGCTGATTGCCTTAACCCCAGCAGAATCGGAGTGGCTGTTCTGTCGGACAACATCTCCAAGACGTTACACACCTAATGACTAGTAAGTCAAAGTCCAAATCACAGTCTTTGTTCAAACTTAATTGATATGCTTAGTGTGGAACATTATATTGAAACTGTGTATTCCTTATTTAGTGAGGCCTGTGGAGAGACCACTCGATGCCTGTGGGCTGTGAGCTGCTGGATCGGCGGTCAGCGCTTGAAACATCACCCGCCGATTCTCACAAGTCAGTGGTTGGTTACTCTTTGACTGACTTCGTCTACTCCATGTGTTTCTCTGCCCAGGAGGACGTGATAATCTCTGGCTTCATTCCCTCCGGCACAGACACAACGCCATGGACCATGGATCACACAGCGGAAGACACGAGCCAGGACCAGAGCTAGAACCTCTCTGCCGCCCCTCCCGGTCTTCGAGATCTTGACCCGGAACCGCTTCTGCCCTCTTCGTGAGTCGGAACGCGACGACGCTGTGATCGTCGGCACCCCCATGGTCTGTCATGTCCATGCTACCTCAGGTAAGGGTAAGGTGCGCGATCACTGCTTTCCTGTTGCTCATGTTCTTGATGTCCCTGCACAGGTTCCCAAGATCCTGAATGGTGATGAGTGTGTCAGAGCTGCTGCGCTAAATTGTGGGAGCGAACAACATTAGGCTGAGGTTCTGAAGGACTACAGGAGCCTGATCGAGACGTTACGCAACACAACCCTGAAGCAACGATCATTGTGTCTTCTGTAATGCACTTTCTGTAAAGCTGCTTTGAAACAAGTATTGTGAAAAGCACTATACAAATAAACTTTAATTGAATTGAATTCACTTGCAGGGCCAACAGACACAGAGCTTACAATGGGGAGCTTCACTGCAAAGCAGACAGGTGAGCATACAGGTACGTAATCCTCTTCTTTAAGTGCAAGACAGAGAACTTACGGCTGGAGGTTTCACTGCAAAGCAGTCGGTTAAGCGTTCACTACGTGTCTCGCTTCACAGTGGGCCGCCAGATAAATACACTCAACGGTCTGTGGAGTACAACAGTGTTAGTCTCTTCTTATGCAGTCAGAATGTGATAAATTCAGGCAGGAAATGGACATCCAGGGGTTTAGGTTCACACAGCAAACAGTGCATCACATCACTTCATCTCAACAATTCAGCACTCAGTGGGAAATGCACATATATATGACAAGATTAGTTCCGCTTTGTGTGGGTCTTGACTTGTGTTTGAATTGTGTGGGTCTTGACTTGTTGTCGGGTCTTGACTTGTGTTTGACTTGTGCGGGTCTTGACTTGTGTTTGACTTGTGAGGGTCTTGACTTGTGTTTGACTTGTGCGGCTCTTGGCTTGTGTTTGACTTGTGCGGCTCTTGGCTTGTGTTTGACTTGTGGGGGTCTTGGCTTGTTTGTCTTGTGCGGATCCTGACTTGTTTGACTTGTGCGGGTCCTGACTTGTGTTTGACTTGTGCGGGTCTTGACTTGTGTTTGACTGGTGCGGGTCTTGACTATTGTTTGACTTGTGTGGGTCTTGACTTGTGTGGATCTTGACTTGTGGGGGTCTTGACTTGTGTTTGACTTGTGGTGGTCTTGACTTGTGTGGATCCTGACTTGTTTGACTTGTGAGTCTTGACCTAAGTCAGGACCCGCACAAGTCAAACACGTGTGACTTGTGCGGGTCCTGACTTGTGTTTGACTTGTGTGGGTCTTGACTTTTGTTTGTCTTGTGTGGATCCTGACTTGATTGACTAGTGGGGGTCTTGACTTGTGTTTGACTTGTGGGGGTCTTGACCTGTTTTTGACTTGTGTGGGTCGTGACTTGTGTGGGTCTTGACTTGTTTGACTTGGTGGTCTTGACTTTTGTTTGACTTGTGTGGATCTTGACTTGTTTGACTTGTGTGTCCTGACTTGTTTGACTTGTGCGGGTCTTGACTTTTGTTTGACTTGTGTGGGTCTCGACTTTTGTTTGACTTGTGTGGATCCTGACTTGTGCGGGTCTTGACACTTGTTTGACTTGTGTGGGTCTTGACTTGTGTTTGACTTGTGTGAGTAGTTTGTATTGAAATGTACTGCATAAAATGTTTTGTCTTTACTGTGTGGATTTTGTATATTTATGTGTTTTTTTGTTTTTTTCTTGACTGCCTTCTGGATGTTAGAAGTAGTGGCTGTCTTACTAGAATATGGAACGCGACGACGCTGTGATCATCGGCACCCCATGGTCTGTCATATCCATGCTACCTCAGGTAAGGGTAAGGTGCGCGATCACTGCTTTCCTGTTGCTCATGTTCTTGATGTCCCTGCACAGGTTCCCAAGATCCTGAATGGTGATGAGTGTGTCGGAGCTGTTGCGCTAAATTGTGGGAGTGAACAACATTAGGCTGAGGTTCTGAAGGACTACAGGAGCCTGATCGAGACGTTACGCAACACATCGCCTGAAGCAACGATCATCGTGTCTGGACCACTTCCCACGTACAGATAAGGACAGGAAAGGTTCTGTTGATTATTTGCACTAAATTAATGGTTAATGTCATTGTGTAATGAACAGAAACTGCTCTTTGTAAATAATTGGAGGGTTAGGTTAAAAAAAAAAAGAACATAAATTTCCAATCCTTAAGCACATCCACGCACACACTATTTAGCAGGCGCTTAACTGATCAATTACTGGCCAGAATTGAACAGTTAAAGCCCCACGTTGGGTGCCATGTTTTACGGTGTGCTTTAATCTGAACACCGTTAACCTTATTTATTATTGTTAGGTTGAGTAAGTCAAATCTGCCCTAAATCATAAGCATTTGAATGGTACTTACAATTTGTTTAGATGACTTCTCAAGATTTTGTGAGATTTTGTTTTTTAACATCTACTCCTGTGTAATGGAAATCATTATGAACATCAGCTATGCTAATTATTTCCCATCTGTTTTCTTCTATTCTCTCGGGACGCTTGTCCCGAGGAAAATAGAGTTCAGTTTTTCCGAGCTGTTGTACTGCACGCGGGAGCGAATGACATGACGGCAGGTTGCGGCAGACGGAGGTTTTGAAGAAGTACTACAGGAGCCTGATCGAGACGGTACGCAACACATCGCCTGAAGCAACGATCATCGTGTCTGGACCGCTTCCCACGTACGGACAGGCAAGGTTCAGTAGATTATTTGCTCTAAATGAATGTCATTGTGTAATGAACATAAACTGCTCTTTGTAGATAATTTGAATCTGTTCTGGGAGAGATCTAGGCTGTATTGTGCTGATTGCCTTAACCCCAGCAGAATCGGAGTGGCTGTTCTGTCGGACAACATCTCCAAGACGTTACACACCTAATGACTAGTAAGTCAAAGTCCAAATCACAGTCTTTGTTCAAACTTAATTGATATGCTTAGTGTGGAACATTATATTGAAACTGTGTATTCCTTATTTAGTGAGGCCTGTGGAGAGACCACTCGATGCCTGTGGGCGGTCAGCGCTTGAAACATCACCCGCCGATTCTCACAAGTCAGTGGTTGGTTACTCTTTGACTGACTTCGTCTACTCCATGTGTTTCTCTGCCCAGGAGGACGTGATAATCTCTGGCTTCATTCCCTCCGGCACAGACACAACGCCATGGACCATGGATCACACAGCGGAAGACACGAGCCAGGACCAGAGCTAGAACCTCTCTGCCGCCCCTCCCGGTCTTCGAGATCTTGACCCGGAACCGCTTCTGCCCTCTTCGTGAGTCGGAACGCGACGACGCTGTGATCATCGGCACCCCCATGGTCTGTCATGTCCATGCTACCTCAGGTAAGGGTAAGGTGCGCGATCACTGCTTTCCTGTTGCTCATGTTCTTGATGTCCCTGCACAGGTTCCCAAGATCCTGAATGGTGATGAGTGTGTCAGAGCTGCTGCGCTAAATTGTGGGAGCGGAACAACATTAGGCTGAGGTTCTGAAGGACTACAGGAGCCTGATCGAGACGGGTCTTGACTTGCGTTTTACTTTGTGCGGGGTCTTGACTTGCGTTTGACTTGTGCGGGTCTTTGACTTGCGTTTGACTTGTGCGGGTCTTGACTTGCGTTTGACTTGTGCGGGTCTTGACTTGCGTTTGACTTGTGCGGGTCTTGACTTGCGTTTGACTTGTGCGGGTCTTGACTTGCGTTTGACTTGTGCGGGTCTCGAGCTTGCGTTTGACTTGTGCGGGTCTCGACTTGCGTTTGACTTGTGCGGGTCTCGACTTGTGTTTGACTTGTGCGGGTCTTGACTTGTTTGACTTGTGCGGGTCTTGACTTGTTTGACTTGTGCGGGTCTTGACTTGTTTGACTTGTGCGGGTCTTGACTTGTGTTTGACTTGTGCGGGTCTTGACTTGTGTTTGACTTGTGCGGGTCTTGGCTTGTGTTTGACTTGTGCGGTCTTGGCTTGTTTGACTTGTGCGGCTCTTGGCTTGTGTTTGACTTGTGGTGGTCTTGGCTTGTTTGTCTTGTGCGGATCCTGACTTGTTTGACTTGTGCGGGTCCTGACTTGTGTGGGTCTTGACTTGTTTGACTTGGTGGTCTTGACTTTTGTTTGACTTGTGTGGATCTTGACTTGTTTGACTTGTGCTGGTCCTGACTTGTGTGGGTCTTGTCTTGTGTGGATCCTGACTTGTTTGACTTGTGCGGGTCTTGACTTTTGTTTGACTTGTGTGGGTGTCTTGACTTTTGTTTGACTTGCGTGGATCCTGACTTGTGCGGGTCTTGTGCGGGTTTTGACACTTGTTTGACTTGTGCGGGTCTTGACACTTGTTTGACTTGTGTGGGTAGTTTGTATTGAAATGTACTGCATAAAATGTTTTGTCTTTACTGTGTGGATTTTGTATATTTATGTGTTTTTTTTTGTTTTTTTCTTGACTGCCTTCTGGATGTTAGAAATAGTGTCTGTCTTACTAGAATATGGAACGCGACGACGCTGTGATCATCGGCACCCCCATGGTCTGTCATGTCCATGCTACCTCAGGTAAGGGTAAGGTGCGCGATCACTGCTTTCCTGTTGCTCATGTTCTTGATGTCCCTGCACAGGTTCCCAAGATCCTGAATGGTGATGAGTGTGTCGGAGCTGTTGCGCTAAATTGTGGAGCGAACAACATTAGGCTGAGGTTCTGAAGGACTACAGGAGCCTGATCGAGACGTTACGCAACACATCGCCTGAAGCAACGATCATCGTGTCTGGACCACTTCCCACGTACAGATAAGGACAGGAAAGGTTCTGTTGATTATTTGCACTAAATTAATGGTTAATGTCATTGTGTAATGAACAGAAACTGCTCTTTGTAAATAATTGGAGGGTTAGGTTTAAAAAAAAAAGAAAATAAATTTCCAATCCTTAAGCACATCCACGCACACACTATTTAGCAGGCGCTTTAACTGATCAATTACTGGCCAGAATTGAACAGTTAAAGCCCCACGTTGGGTGCCATGTTTTACGGTGTGCTTTAATCTGAACACCTTTAACCTTATTTATTATTGTTAGGTTGAGTAAGTCAAATCTGCCCTAAATCATAAGCATTTGAATGGTACTTACAATTTGTTGAGATGACTTCTCAAGATTTTGTGAGATTTTGTTTTTTAACATCTACTCCTGTGTAATGGAAATCATTATGAACATCAGCTATGCTAATTATTTCCCATCTGTTTTCTTCTATTCTCTCGGGACGCTTGTCCCGAGGAAAATAGAGTTCAGTTTTTCCGAGCTGTTGTACTGCACGCGGGAGCGAATGACATGACGGCAGGTTGCGGCAGACGGAGGTTTTGAAGAAGGACTACAGGAGCCTGATCGAGACGGTACGCAACACATCGCCTGAAGCAACGATCATCGTGTCTGGACCGCTTCCCACGTACGGACAGGCAAGGTTCAGTAGATTATTTGCTCTAAATGAATGTCATTGTGTAATGAACATAAACTGCTCTTTGTAGATAATTTGAATCTGTTCTGGGAGAGATCTAGGCTGTATTGTGCTGATTGCCTTAACCCCAGCAGAATCGGAGTGGCTGTTCTGTCGGACAACATCTCCAAGACGTTACACACCTAATGACTAGTAAGTCAAAGTCCAAATCACAGTCTTTGTTCAAACTTAATTGATATGCTTAGTTTGGAACATTATATTGAAACTGTGTATTCCTTATTTAGTGAGGCCTGTGGAGAGACCACTCGATGCCTGTGGGCTGTGAGCTGCTGGATCGGCGGTCAGCGCTTGAAACATCACCCGCCGATTCTCACAAGTCAGTGGTTGGTTACTCTTTGACTGACTTCGTCTACTCCATGTGTTTCTCTGCCCAGAAGGACGTGATAATCTCTGGCTTCATTCCCTCCGGCACAGACACAACGCCATGGACCATGGATCACACAGCGGAAGACACGAGCCAGGACCAGAGCTAGAACCTCTCTGCCGCCCCTCCCGATCTTCGAGATCTTGACCCGGAACCGCTTCTGCCCTCTTCGTGAGTCGGAACGCGACGACGCTGTGATCGTCGGCACCCCCATGGTCTGTCATGTCCATGCTACCTCAGGTAAGGGTAAGGTGTGCGATCACTGCTTCCCTGTTGCTCATGTTCTTGATGTCCCTGCACAGGTTCCCAAGATCCTGAATGGTGATGAGTGTGTCAGAGCTGCTGCGCTGAAATTGTGGGAGCGAACAACATTAGGCTGAGGTTCTGAAGGACTACAGGAGCCTGATTCGAGACGTTACGCAACACAACCCTGAAGCAACGATCATTGTGTCTTCTGTAATGCACTTTCTGTAAAGTTGCTTTGAAACAAGTATTGTGAAAAGCACTATACAAATAAACTTTAATTGAATTGAATTCACTTGCAGGGCCAACAGACACAGAGCTTACAATGGGGAGCTCCACTGCAAAGCAGACAGGTGAGTATACAGGTACGTAATCCTTTTCTTTAAGTGCAAGACAGAGAACTTACGGCTGGAGGTTTCACTGCAAAGCAGTCGGTTAAGCGTTCACTACGTGTCTCGCTTCACAGTGGGCCGCCAGATAAATACACTCAACTATCTGTGGAGTACAACAGTGTTAGTCTCTTCTTATGCATGCAGAATGTGATAACTTGTGGGGGTCTTGACTTGTGTTTGACTTGTGTGGGTCTTGACTTGTGTTTGAATTGTGTGGGTCTTGACTTGTGTTTGAGTTGTGTGGGTCTTGACTTGTGTGGATCTTGACTTGTGCAGGTCTTGACTTGTTTTTGAATTGTGTGAGTCTTGACTTGTGTGGATCCTGACTTGTTTGACTTGTGCGGTTCTTGACTTGTTTTTGACTTGTGCGGGTCTTGACTTGTGTTGACTTGTGGGGGTCTTGACTTGTGTTTGACTTGTGAGTCTTGACCTGTGTTTGACTTGTGCGGGTCCTTACTTGTGTTTGACTTGTTTGGGTCTTGACTTTTGTTTGTCTTTTGTGGATCCTAACTTGTTTGACTTGTGCGGGTCCTGACTTGTGTGGGTCTTGACTTGTGTGGATCCTGACTTGTTTGACTTGTGCGCGTCTTGACTTGTGTTTGACTGGTGCGGATCTTGACTTGTGTTTGAATTGTGTGGATCCTGACTTGTTTGACTTGTGCGGGTCCTGACTTGTGTTTGACTTGTGCGGGTCCTGACTTGTGTTTGACTTGTGCGGGTCCTGACTTGTGTTTGACTTGTGCGGGTCTTGACTTGTGTTTGACTTGTGCGGGTCTTGACTTGTGTTTGACTTGTGCGGGTCTTGACTTGCGTTTGATTTGTGCTGGTCTTGACTTGCGTTTGACTTGTGCGGGTCTTGACTTGCGGTTTGACTTGTGCGGGTCTTGACTTGCGTTTGACTTGTGCGGGTCTTGACTTGTGTTTGACTTGACTTGCGTTTGACTTGTGGTGGTCTTGACTTGTTTGGATCTTGACTTGTTTGACTTGTGAGTCTTGACCTAAGTCAGGACCCGCACAAGTCAAACACGTGTGACTTGTGCAGGTCCTGACTTGTGTTTGACTTGTGTGGGTCTTTACTTTTGTTTGTCTTGTGTGGATCCTGACTTGATTGACTAGTGGGGGTCTTGACTTGTGTTTGACTTGTGGGGGTCTTGACCTGTTTTTGACTTGTGTGGGTCCTGACTTGTGTGGGTCTTGACTTGTTTGACTTGGTGGTCTTGACTTTTGTTTGACTTGTGCTGGTCCTGACTTGTGTTGGTCTTGTCTTGTGTGGATCCTGACTTGTTTGACTTGTGCGGGTCTTGACTTTTGTTTGACTTGTGTGGGTCTCGACTTTTGTTTGACTTGTGTGGATCCTGACTTGTGCGGGTCTTGACACTTGTTTGACTTGTGTGGGTCTTGACTTGTGTTTGACTTGTGTGAGTAGTTTGTTTTGAAATGTACTGCATAAAATGTTTTGTCTTTACTGTGTGGATTTTTGTTTTTTTCTTGACTGCCTTCTGGATGTTAGAAGTAGTGGCTGTCTTACTAGGCTGTTTTTCTGCTTTGTGATTTCTTCTCTATGCTCTTGTGCCCATTTTTATTTGTGCTTGATGGTGCGATATCATTCAACCTGTTTGATTTATTTTTTCTCCCCATTGCTGATGGGATGGCTATCAGGTTCACTTGGTAATTCATTCATTTTCATGAACTTCTGGAAATGTGGAACTTTCTTGTTCATACTTTGGACTTGGGTGGTTGGGGCTTGTGTGACTTGGGTGGGACTTATATGGATCTGTAGTTGGTGGGTTGATTCAACCCTTCACCCCAACAGTCTACATCAACTTAAAAGTGCATATCAAAGTACCTTAAGCTACAATCTATATGGGTGGCTCCCACTCAGAAATATTTTCTTTGTAATTTTTCTTAAGTTGTTTTTTGATTTTTCTATTTGTGGTTTTGCCTCTTATTCCATTTAAGATCAAGTTTGTCTATTTCCCCTTTTTATTAAACCTTTATATCTCCTATTTTGTGACTCTTTTTGTTTGTCTTTGCATTTATGGTGTAAGTTTTTATTTTTGCCTTCAATGTTTATTAAATACCTTTCATGCCATTGATTTTCCCCTTCTTATATTGTATACATTTGTATGGAAGTTGTAAACTAACTTGTTTTGATTTCTATTTTTTAATTTTCCATTTTAAAGTATTTTTGTACACAGGTTATGGTCCATATTTCTGTTTCCAAATACTTAACATTTTGTTTTAACCCTTTTATGATTGTACTTGTGCCCATATGCCACGTTGTGTAATTTGTAATACCCTTTTGTAAATCCTAACCCTTTTTTAAAACTTTGAAAATTACTTTAAACCAAAACAGATTATAAAACATACCAGTACTTTAGTGTTCCCATAATCCTGTGTTGGCTAGTCCCTCTAGCTGTTTAGAAGCAGTCCAGTCCAGTCCTTCCCACTCAGCATGAAGCCTCTTATTGATGCTTTTTCTCACCTTCTCTACCCATGTCATCTAGTTATTGGGGCCTGTGTCCGCTGGGTCCTTTCAGCCCTTTGGCTCATCCTTCATTGCTCACCCTTGTACTTTTGGTCTGCCTTTGGCTTCCAGATTACCAGCTCCACCATGGACAGTTATCCCTCAAGCTGTTTTGGGACCTCGCTTTGTCCCTCCACCCCTATGGTTCTGTCTCTACCCTGCAGTGGTCTTGCCCTGTTTCTTCGGCTCTGCCTAGGTCCCCATCTCTAATGGCTCCATCTGAGTTGTTTGTCAACACCTGCCATTGTCACACCTCTCTCCAGCTCCACATTTTGAGTGTGCCAAGCACTCATCCTCCTTTGCCCCTTTATTCAATCTGCTTTCAACTTTTTGTATTTTCACTTTGTACAGTTTAGAATTCCTGTTGCTTCAGGCTCCTTTTTTCCCTTTTATATAGATGTCAATGTTTTGTATTTATGCTGTTGATTGAATGCATTACATTGCCTGTTGTATTCCCTTATGTATAGAAGAAAATTATTGACAAATGTGTTTGAAACAAAAAATACAAAGCATTAAAATGATGGTACAGTTAATGCATATCTTTTTGTTTTTTAAGTATTGCATTTTTATGGTCTGAAATTAAATATCTCCAACTTAAATGTTAAGAGAGAGAGAGCATGTATAAGAATGCCATGTTCCTTCTCAGCAGTCACTGCAAATCTTCACTACATTAATGCCTTTTATTATTTATACTTGTACAAAGCAACTTGCTTATACAGGTTTATAAACACCATAGTCCTGAAACTGCTGCTGTTGTTGTATTTATGCCTTCACCTCATGTATTTAAGATTCTTTTTCTATTGTCACAATGGCCCTTTTTGTTTTTGTGCATTTTCCCATCTTTTGTATTTATTTCATTCCTTTCTCTTGTCTTTGCCTTTTTTGTTTATGATTTAATGTCTTCCATCTTTTATTAATGCTCCTTGTCTTAGGAATGGGCATAAATATGCTTTACCCTGTTTTATTTTTCTAAAAGTGTTCCGTCCCATTAACTATGTCCCTATTTCGTATTGAAAGGAACTGCATCAAATGGTTTGTCTTTACTTTTTGTATATTTATGCACTTGTTTTTATTCTCTGACTGTGTTTTGTATGTTAGCATTAGTGGCTGTCTTATCATGCCCATTTTCTGCTTTGATTCTTCACTGTTGTTGTGGTCATTTGTATTTGATGCTGCAATTTCATTCAGTCTGTTTGAAATTTGTTCTTCCCCTGATGGCATGGCTATTGGGTTCATGGTGTAATTAATACATTTTCATTAACTTCTGTTAATGTGGAGAACTTTCTTTCAGTGTTCAACCATTGGAATTGGGTGGGTGGGACTTGTCTTTGACTTGTGGATCTTGAATTGTGTTTGACTTGTCCAGGGTTGATTAACCCTTCACCTCAGTCTATCAACTGCAGGTGCAAATCAAAGTTACTTAAGCTACAATATATAGGGGTGTATCCCACTCACAAAGACAATTTCTTTTTTCAGTTTTTTTGTTTTTATTTATATTTTACTAAATGTAATTTTTGTATTTATGGTTTCGCCTCTTGTTCCATTTAAGATCAAGTTTGTCTTGGTCCTTTTTTATTATCCCTTTCTTTTTTATGACCATTTTGTCTCTTTGCATTTATGGCATATTTAGGTTTTTATTTTTGTTTTTTAACGTTTTTAAGCCATTTTTTAAGTTATCTTTCACTGGTTTCTAACATTTTGTTCCTGCTTTTTATGCCATTATTTGCCTTTCTTATATTGTAAAGATTTGTATTGAAGTTGTAAACTTACTTTTTTTGTATTTTGTTGCACTTGATTTTGTTTGTTTCATTTTAATTTCTTTTTTTTGACTTGGGTTATGGTCCATATTTGTTTCCATGTTCTGTTTTTGTAAAGCCTTTTGTTAACCTTTTTCTACTCTTTTATGATTTTTACTTGTGCCCATATGCCACTTTGTGTAATTTGGAACACCCCATTTGTGAATCCTAACCCTTTTTTTTTGCATTTTCAAATTTATCCTGTGTTGGCTGGTCCCTCCAGCTGTTTAGACAGTCCAGTCTAAGGTTCTTCACACTCAGCACTAAGCCTCTCATTGATGCTGATGCTGCTGCTGCTGCTGCTGCTGCTCCTCCTCCCCCTCCTCTACCTGTGCCATCTAGTTAATGCAGCCTGTGTTTGTTGGCTACTTTCAGCCCTTTGGTTCATCCTTAATTTTACCCTTTGCACCTTGAGTCCGCCTTTGGCCTCAGAGCATCAACATGGTGGAGCTGGTAATCTGTCTGTGCCAAGCCCCGGACTTAACTTTCACTCTGTCAACCTGTCAGGTCCTCCATGGGCAGTTACTGCCCTGCAGTGTAGTGGTCTTGTCTCTGCCCAGGTCCCCATCTCTAATGGCTACATCTGAGTTGGCTGTCCACTGAGTTGTAACTGGCTCATTCACCAAAGGTCCCCCTATCCTTTTATCGATTGTGTGTTGGCTCTACATCCTCCTTTGCTTCTTTGTTCATAATACTTTCAACTTTTTTTTGTGGTTTCACTTTGTATAGTTTTGTATTCCTGTTTAAGTGTACTTTCAATATCATGCTCCTTTTTTGACACTTTTGTATAGATATTAATACAAGTCAATCAACAGCATAAATACAAAATCATTGTCACACAGTAAATTCAATTGACTTTTTTTGCTCTGCCATTCTTAACCGCTTTAAAAAAATAGAATACTAAAGCATTAAAGCAGCTTTGTCTACTTTACTTATTTTTGCTACTTTGTATTGTTTAACCTTGTTTTGAATTTAAGTATTTTTTATACCCTCCATTTCAATTGATCTTTGTCTTTTTTCCCCCTTTTTTACAGTATTTTATTTACTAACTTCTATTGAAACTTCTTGTTCTGTGCCCTTTATGGTCTTGTCTAACCTATTCTAAGACAGAACACAATAAAGTTCACAAGCATAAAAGCTACATGTGTGATTATGCTTCCTTTTGCATTCCTATTCCCCTTTAGTGTTTATTTCTGCTCTTTGCCTTTTATGCCTCTGCCATTGAAGTCCCTTCTGTGCCTGTTGTAGTGATGATTTTTACATATTTATTCCTTGTGGCATTTGATAATTTAAAGGGTATTACAAATTTAGTCTCTGCACTTATTTCCTTATCGTGGTCTCAATGCCCCTTTTTTGTATTTGTGCATTTATTTATTTTTTCCCATCTTTGTATTTTGATCTCTTTTCTTTGCATTTGAATTATCACTGCTCTTGTCTTTGCATTTTCCCTGAGCCTTTTTTAGAGGCTTAAGAGGTTATCCTACAACAACCCTAACCCTAGTAACCCTAACCCTAGTAACCCTAACCCTAGTAACCCTAACCCTAGTAACCCTAACCCTCAGTAACCCTAACCCTAGTAACCCTAACCCTAGTAACCCTAACCCTAGTAACCCTAACCCTAGTAACCCTAACCCTAGTAACCCTAACCCTAGTAACCCTAACC
>JAQIUQ010002255.1:0-196649 GCA_030378365.1 Hybognathus amarus
ATGAACAATAAAAACAACGCTTTAAAAATAAAGATCTAAATAAAAAAAATAAATGCAAATAGCAGCATCAGGCACAAATAAAAATGAGCACAAGAACATAGGGATGAATCAAAGCAGAAAAAGGGCATGGTAGGCCAGCCACTAATGCTAACATACAGAAGACAGTCAGAATACAAACCGGTACATAAATTTACAAAATAAACACAGTAAAGCCAAACCATTTACAAAGTACATTTAAATACAAAATACAACTGTTTCAGAAAAATAGGAATGGGCATAAAATGGTCAATGGGACTGGGCCATAAAACAGCACAATGGCTTACAAGGCAAGGAGCATAAATTAAAGATATATGGAAAACATTCAATCAAAAAAGCCAATAAAACTAAAACAGGCTTAGGGAAAATGCAAAGACAAGAGCAGTGATAAAATGCAAAGGAAAGAGATCAAAATGCAAAGATGGGAAAAAAATAATAAATAAATGCACAAATACAAAAAAGGGGCATTGAGACCACGATAAGGAAATAAGTGCAGAGACTACATTTGTAATACCCTTTAAATTGTCAAATGCCACAAGGAATAAATATGTAAAAATCATCACTACAACAGGCACAAAAGGGACTTCACTGGCAGAGGCATAAAAGGCAAACAGCAGAAATACAAACACTAAAGGGGAATAGGAATGCAAAATGAAGAATAATCACACATGTAGCTTTTATGCTTGTGAACTTTATTTTGTTCTGTCTTAGAATAGGTTAGACTAGACCATAAAGGGCACAGAACAAGAAGTTTCAATATAAGTTAGTAAATAAAATACTGTAAAAAAGGGGAAAAAAGACAAAGATCAATTGAAATGGAGGGTATAGAAAAAAATACTTAAATTCAAAACAAGGTTAAACAATACAAAAGTAGCTAAAATAAGTAAAGTAGACAAAGCTGCTTTAATGCTTTAGTATTCTATTTTTTAAAGCGGTTAAGAATGGCAGAGCAAAAAAAGTCAATTGAATTTACTGTGTGACAATGATTTTGTATTTATGCTGTTGATTGACTTGTATTAATATCTATACAAAAGTGTCAAAAAAGGAGCATGATATTGAAAGTACACTGTTGTGGCTAACACTGTTGTACTCCACAGACCGTTGAGTGTATTTATCTGGCGGCCCACTGTGAAGCGAGACACGTAGTGAACGCTTAACCGACTGCTTTGCAGTGAAACCTCCAGCCGTAAGTTCTCTGTCTTGCACTTAAAGAAGAGGATTACATACCTGTATGCTCACCTGTCTGCTTTGCAGTGAAGCTCCCCATTGTAAGCTCTGTCTGTTGGTCCTGCAAGTGAATTCAATTATAAGTTTATTTATATAGTGCTTTTCACAATACTTGTTTCAAAGCAGCTTTACAGAAAGTGCATTACAGAAAAGTACATGAAAAAAAATACAATTAGTTAATCATGTAATATTAAGGTCATAACATATCGCCAGCGTTGAGTTTTCTCTCCACAGGCATCGAGTCGGCTCTTCACAGGTGTTGAGTCATCTCTTCACAGGCATTTAGTCTTCTCATCGCAGGTGTTGGGGCATCTGAAGTCTCAATGAGAGGCTAGATACAAACTGGAGCTGTCGAACGCCATTTTCTCGGGACAAGCGTCCAGAGATAACAGCAGAAAACAGAAATAATTAACATAGCTGATGTTCATAATGATTTCCATTACACAGGAGTAGATGTTAAACCACAATCTCACAAACTCTCCACAACTCAAACTCTCCGCAACCCAACCATACGCGCCAACCCGTTTGACTAAGGTTGTCAAGCCCCACTGTCACAGTAATGCGTTTCAGTGGCAACGGTTCCATATGGCATACAAACTACCGCAAACACACAATATCTGCCCAACCACCCATAATTCACACAACACACAGGAAAGGAATGACTGTAAATACTATGCAACCTATAAAAGTAACCTACAGACTCTTCAAGTTTTATAGTATTAAATGCATTCGATCTGATTCAGAGGAATAAAAGGTAAGCAGTATGTGAATGCTTGGCTTAAAAAGATGCGTCTTTAGTCTAGTTTTAAACTGTGACAGCGAGTCAGAGCTTCGAACCATATCGGGAAGGCTATTCCAGAGTTTGAGTGTAAAGAATTTAAGTTTGAACCTAACTTTTATTTCTGGAATATTTACATTAATAAATAACTAAAGCTAATTACAAGTAATTGTCTAGCAGTGTTGTTGAACAAATTTTAAGTACCATTCCAATGCTTATGATTTAGGGCAGATTTGACTTACTCAACCTAACCTGAGGATAATAAGGTTAAAGGTGTTAAAATTAAAGCACACACTGTAAAACATGGCGCCCAACATGGGGCTTTAACTGTTCAATTCTGGCCAGTAATTGAACAGTTAAGCGCCTGCTAAATAGAGTGTGCGTGGATATGCTTAAGGATTAGAAATTTATTTTCTTTTTTCTTTTTGAGAAAAAAAAATAAAAAAATAAAATCACCAAATAGAAGACTAGAGAAACTTAGTCAAAAAAAAATAATCTGCAGCGACATCAAGAACATCAGGAAAGCAGTGAGTGCACACCTTACCCTCACCTGAGGTAGCACGGACATGACGGACCATGGACGTACCGATAGATGTGCGGCGTCTCGCGATCCAACTCGCGAAGAAGGGAGAAGCAGTTCCGGGTGGAGATATCTCTCCACAGGCGTCGGAGTCGTCTCTCCACAGGCCTCACTGAAATGAGGAATAGACACAGTTTCAATATAAAATGTTCCACACTAAGCATATCAATTAAGTTTGAACAAAGACTGTGATTTGGACTTTGACTTACTAGTCATTAGGTTTGTAACGTCTTGGAGATGTTGTCCGACAGAATAGCCGCTCCGATTCTGCTGGGGTTAAGGCCATCAGCACAATACAGCCTAGAACTCTCTAAAGAACAGATTCAAATTATCTACAAAGAGCAGTTTCTGTTCATTACACAATGACATTCATTTAGAGCAAATAATCTACTGAACCTTGCCTGTCCGTACGTGGGAAGTGGTCCAGACACCAATGATCGTTGCTTCAGGCGGTGTGTTGCGTACCGTCTCGAATCAGGCTCCTGTAGTCATTCTTCAAAACCTCCGTCTGCCGCAACCTGCCGTCATGTCATTCGCTCCCGCGTGCAGTACAACAGCTTGGACAAACTGAACTCTATTTTCTCGGGACAAGCGTCCCGAGATAAAAGCAGAAAACAGATGGGAAATAATTAGCATAGCTGATGTTCATAATAATTTCCATTACACAGGAGTAGATGTTAAAAACCACAATCTCACAAAATCTTGAGAAGTCATCTGAACAAATTGTAAGTACCATTCAAATGCTTATGATTTAGGGTGGATTTGACTTACTCAACCTAACGATAATAAATAAGGTTAAAGGTGTTAAGATTAAAGCACCCCGTAAAACATGGCGCCCAACGTGGGGCTTTAACTGTTCAATTCTGGCCAGTAATTGAACAGTTAAGCACCTGCTAAATAGTGTGTGCCTGGATGTGCTTAAGGATTAGAAATTTATTTCTTTTTTTTTTAAAAAACCTAACCCTCGATTTATTTACAAAGAGCAGTTTCTGTTCATTACACAATGACATTAACCATTAATTTAGTGCAAAATCAACTGAACCTTTCCTGTCCTTATCTGTACATGGGAAGCGGTCCAGACTCTAGATTCTGCTGAGATTAGAAATGTATTTTCTTTTTTTTTTTTAAACTAACCCTCCAATTATTTACAAAGAGCAGTTTCTGTTCATTACACAATGACAAACCATTAATTTAGTGCAAATAATCAACTGAACCTTTCCTGTCCTCATCTGTACGTGGGAAGCGGTCCAGACTCCAGACACGATGATCATTGCTTCAGGCGATGTGTTGCGTAACGTCTCGATCAGGCTCCTGTAGTCCTTCAGAACCGTTGTGTCTGTTTTCCCGGAGTGAATGAAGCCAAGAGATTATCGCGTCCTCCTAGGCAGAGAAACGCATGAGAGTAGATCGAAGTCAGTCAAAGAGTAACCAACCACTTACTTGTGAGATTCGGCGGGTGATGTTTCAAGCGCTGACCGCCGATCCCAGCAGCTCACAGGCATCGAGTCGTCTCTCCACAGGCCTCACTAAATAAGGAATACACAGTTTCAATATAATGTTCCACACTAAGCATATCAATTAAGTTTGAACAAAGACTGTGATTTGGACTTTGACTTACTAGTCATTAGGTGTGTAACGTCTTGGAGATGTTGTCCGACAGAACAGCCGCTCCAATTCTGCTGGGGTTAAAGCCATCAGCACAATACAGCCTAGATCTCTCTAAGAACAGATTCAAATTATCTACAAAGAGCAGTTTCTGTTCATTACACAATGACATTCATTTAGAGCAAATCATCTACTGAACCTTGCCTGTCCGTATGTGGGAAGCGTGTCCAGACACGATGATCGTTGCTTCAGGCGATGTGTTGCGCACCGTCTCGATCAGGCTCCTGTAGTCATTCTTCAAAACCTCCGTCTGTCGCAACCTGCAGTCATGTCATTCGCTCCTGCGTGCAGTACACCAGCTCGGACAAACTGAACTCTATTTTTCTCGGGACAAGCATCCCGAGATAATAGCAGAAAACAGATGGGAAATAATTAGCATAGCTGATGTTCATAATTTCCATTACACAGGAGTAGATGTTAAAACATACGCGCCAACCTGTTTGACTAAGGTTGTCAAGCCCCACGGTCACGGTAATGCGTTTCAGTGGCAACGGTCCCATAAGACATACAAACTACCGCAAACACACAATATCTGCCCAACCAACCATAATTCACAATACAGACAGGAAAGGAATGACTAAATACTATGCAACCTATAAAAGTAACCTACAGACTCTTCAAGTTTTATATTATTAAATGCATTCGATCTGATTCAGAGGAATAAAAGGTAAGCAGTATGTGAATGCTTGGCTAAAGAGATGCGTCTTTAGTCTAGTTTTAAACTGTGACAGCGAGTCAGAGCTTCGAACCATATTGGGAAGGCTATTCCAGAGTTTGAGTGTAAAGAAATTAAGTTTGAACCTAACTTTTATTTCTGTAATATTTACATTAATAAATAAATAAAGCTAATTACAAGTAATTGTCTAGCAGTGTTGTTGAACAAATTTTAAGTACCATTCCAATGCTTATGATTTAGGGCAGATTTGACTCTCAACCTAACCTGAGGATAATAAATAAGGTTAAAGGTGTTCAGATTAAAGCACACACCGTAAAACATGGTGCCCAACGTGGGGCTTTAACTGTTCAATTCTGGCCAGTAATTGAAGCAGTTAAGCACCTGCTAAATAGTGTGTGCCTGGATGTGCTTAAGGATTAGAAATTTATTTTCTTTTTTTTTTTAAAAACCTAACCCTCCAATTATTTACAAAGAGCAGTTTCTGTTCATTACACAATGACATTAACCATTAATTTAGTGCAAATAATCAACTGAACCTTTACTGTCCTTATCTGTACGTGGGAAGCGGTCCAGACTCCAGACACGATGATCGTTGCTTCAGGCGATGTGTTGCGTAACGTCTTCGATCAGGCTCCTGTAGTCCTTCAGAACCTCAGCCTAATGTTGTTCGCTCCCACAATTTAGCACAACAGCTCCGACACACTCATCACCATTCAGGATCTTGGGAACCTGTGGAGGGACATCGAGAACATGAGCACCAGGAAAGCACTGAGCACGCACCTTACCCTTACCTGAGGTAGCACGGACATGACCGACAATGGAGGTGCCGATGATCACGGCGTCGTCGCGTTCCGACTAACGAAGAGGGCAGAAGCGGTTCCGGGTCGAGATCTAAGACCGGGAGGGGCGGCAGAGAGGTTCTAGCTCTGGTCCTGGCTCGTGTCTTCCGCCGTGTGATCCATGGTGTCTGTGTCTGTGCCGGAGGGAATGAAGCCAGAGATTATCGCGTCCGCCGTGGGCAGAGAACACATGGAGTAGACGAAGTCAGTCAAAGAGTAACCAACCACTGACTTGTGAGAATCGGCGGGTGATGTTTCAAGCGCTGACCGCCGACCCAGGAGCTCACAGCCCACAGGCATCGAGTCGTCTCTCCACAGGCCTCACTAAATAAGGAACACACAGTTTCAATATAATGTTCCACACTAAGCATATCAATTAAGTTTGAACAAAGAATGTGATTTGGACTTTGACTTACTAGTCATTAGGTGTGTAACGTCTTGGAGATGTTGTCCGACAGAACAGCCATTCCGATTCTGCTGGGGTTAAGGCCACCAGTACAATACAGCCTAGATCTGTCCCACAACAGATTCAAATGATCTACAAAGAGCAGTTTCTGTTCATTACACAATGACATTCATTTAGAGCAAATAATCTACTGAACCTTGCCTGTCTGTACGTGGGAAGCGGTCCAGACACGATGATCGTTGCTTCAGGCGATGTGTTGCATAACGTCTTGATCAGGCTCCTGTAGTCCTTCAAAACCTCTGTCTGCCGCAACCTGCTGTCATGTCATCCGCTCCCACGTGCAGTACAACAGCTCAGACAAACTGAACTCCATTTTTCTCGGGACAAGCATCCCGAGATAATAGCAGAAAACAGATGGGAAATAATTAGCATAGCTGATGTTCATAATGATTTCCAATACACAGGAGTAGATGTTAAACCACAATCTCACAAAGTCTTGAGAAGTCATCTGAACAAATTGTAAGTACCATTCAAATGCTTATGATTTAGGGCAGATTTGACTTACTCAACCTAACCTGACTATAATAAGGTTAACGGTGTGAAGATTAAAGCACACACCGCAAAACATGGCGCCTAACGTGGGGCTTTAACTGTTCAATTCTGGCCAGTAATTGAACAGTTAAGCGCCTGCTAAATAGCGTGTGCGTGGATGTGCTTAAGGATTAGAAATGTTTCTTTTTTTTAAAAAACCTAACCCTCCAATTATTTACAAAGAGCAGTTTATGTTCATTACACAATGACATTAACCATTCATTTAGAGCAAATAATCTACTGAACCTTGCCTGTCCGTACGTGGGAAGCAGTCCAGACACAGTGATTGTTACTTCAGGCGATGTGTTGCGTAACGTCTCGATCCGGCTCCTGTAGTCCTTCAGAACCTCAGCCTAATGTTGTTTGCTCCCACAATTTAGCACAACAGCTCCGACACCCTCATCACCATTCAGGATCTTGGGAACCTGTGCAGGGACATCAAGAACATGAGCACCAGGAAAGCAGTGAGCGCGCACCTTACCCTTACCTGAGGTAGCACGGACATGACCGACCATGGAGGTGCCGATGATCACGGCGTCGTCGCGTTCTGACTCACGAAGAGGGCAGAAGCGGTTCCGGGTCGAGATCTCGAAGACCGGGAGGGGCGGCAGAGAGGTTCTAGCTCTGGTCATGGCTCGTGTCTTCCGCTGTGTGATCCTTGGTGTTGTGTCTGTGCCGGAGTGAATGAAGCCAGAGATTATCGCGTCCGCCTGGGCAGAGAAACACATGAAGTAGACGAAGTCAGTCAAAGAGTAACCAACCACTGACTTGTGAGAATCGGCGGGTGATGTTTCAAGTGCTGACCGCCGATCCAGGAGCTCACAGCCCACAGGCATCGAGTCGTCTCGCCACAGGCGTCACTAAATAAGAAATACACAGTTTCAATATAATGTTCCACACTAAGCATATCAATTAGGTTTGAACAAAGACTGTGATTTGGACTTTGACTTACTAGTCATTAGGTGTGTAACGTCTTGGAGATGTTGTCCGACAGAACAGCCGCTCCGATTCTGCTGGGGTTAAGGCCATCAGTACAATACAGCCTAGATCTCTCCCAGAACAGA
This sequence comes from Hybognathus amarus, assembly GCA_030378365.1. Classification (NCBI taxonomy): domain Eukaryota; kingdom Metazoa; phylum Chordata; class Actinopteri; order Cypriniformes; family Leuciscidae; genus Hybognathus; species Hybognathus amarus. Next base: position 7,863 of record JAQIUQ010002255.1, read on the forward strand.
TTCAAATTATCCACAAAGAGCAGTTTCTGTTCATTACACAATGACATGAACCATTCATTAAGAGCAAATAATCTACTGAACCTTGCCTGTCCGTACGTGGGAAGCGGTCCAGACACCGATGAACGTTGCTTCAGGCGATGTGTTGCGTACCGTCTCGATCAGGCTCCTATAGTCCTTCAGAACCTCCATCTGCCGCAACCTGGCGTCATGTCATTCGCTCCTCGTGTGCAGTACAACAGCTCGGACAAACTGAACTTTATTTTTCTCGGGACAAGCGTCCGAGATAATAGCAGAAAACAGATGGGAAATAATTAGCATAGCTGATTTCATAATGATTTCCATTACACAGGAGTAGATCTTAAAAACTACAATCTCAAAAGTCTTGAGAAGTCATCTGAACAAATTGTAAGTACCATTCAAATGCTTGTGATTTAGGGCAGATTAGACTTACTCAACCTGACGATAATAAATAAGGTTAAAGGTGTTAAGATTAAAGCACACACCATAAAACATGACGCCCAACGTGGGGCTTTAACTGTTCAATTCTGGCCAGTAATTAAACAGTTAAGCGCCTGCTAAATAGCGTGTGCGTGGATATGCTCAAGGATTAGAAATGTATTTTCTTTTTTTAAAAAACCTAACCCTCCAATTATTTACAAAGAGCAGTTTCTGTTCATTACACAATGACATTAACCATTAATTTAGTGCAAATAATCAACTGAACCTTTCCTGTCCTTGTCTGTATGTGGAAGCGGCTCAATACCCGATGATCGTTGCTTCAGGCGATGTGTTGCGTAACGTCTCGAATCGGGTTCCTGTAGTGCTTCAGAACCTCAGCCTAATGTTGTTTGCTCCCAGCAATTTAGCACAACAGCTCCGACACACTCATCACCATTCAGGATCTTGGGAACCTGAGCAGGGACATCAAGAACATGAGCACCAGGAAAGCAGTGAGCACGCACCTTACCTGAGGTCAGCACGGACATGACCGACCATGGAGGTGCCAATGATCACGGCATTGTCACGTTCCGAACTCGCGAAGAGGGAGAAGCGGTTCCGGGTCAAGATCTCGAAGACCGGGAGGGGCGGCAGACAGGTTCTAGATCTGGTCCTGGCTCATGTCTTCCACTGTGTGATCCATGGTGTTGTGCCAGTGCCGGAGTGAATGAAACCAGAGATGATCAGCGTCCTCCTGGGCAGAGAAACGCATGGAGTATACTAAGTCAGAGTCAAAGAGTAACCAACCACTGACTTGTGAGAATCGGCGGGTGATGTTTCAAGCGCTGACCGCCGATCCAGCAGCTCACAGCCATCGAGTCGTCTCTCCACAAGCGTCAAGTCATCTCTCCACAGGCCTCACTGAAACGAGAAATAGACAGTTTCAATATTATATTCCACACTAAGCACATCAATTAAGTTTGAACAAAGACTGTGATTTGGACTTTGATTTACTAGTCAGTTTCTGTTTCAATACACAAGGACATTAATGATTCATTTAGTGCAAATAATCTACTGAACCTTTCCTGTCCTTGTCTGTACATGGAAGCGGTCCAGACACGATGATCGTTGCTTCAGGCGATGTGTTGCTTACCGTCTCGATCAGGCTCCTGTAGTCCTTCAGAACCTCAGCCTAATGTTGTTTGCTCCACAATGCAGCACAACAGCTCCAATGCACTCATCACCGTTCAGGATCTCGGGAACCTGTGCAGCGACATCAAGAACTTGAGCACCAGGAAAGCAGTGATCGCGCACCTTAACCCTTACCTGAGGTAGCATGGACATGACCAACCATTGAGGTGATGTTTCAAGCACTGACTGCCGATCCAGCAGCTGACAGGCGTCGAGTCGTCTCTCCAGCAAGCGTCACTAAACGAGAAATAGACACAGTTTCAATATAATGTTCCACACTAAGCATATCAATTAAGTTTGGACAACAAAGACTGTGATGTGGACTTTGACTTACTAGTCATTAGGTGTGTAACGTCTTTGAGATGTTGTCATGAGCACGATACAGCCTAGGTCTCTCCCAGAACAGATTCCAATTATTTACAAAGAGCAGTTTCTGTTCATTACACAATAACATTAACCATTCATTTAGTGCAGATAGTTTACTAAACCTTTCCTGTCCTTGTCGGTACGTGGGAAGCCGTCCAGACACGATGATCATTGTTTCAGGCGATGTTCTGCGTACCGTCTCAATCAAGCTCCTGTAGTCCTTCAAAACCTCAGTCTGCCGCAACCTGCTGTCATGTCATTCGCTCCCGCGTGCAGTACAACAGCTAGGACAAACTGAACTCCATTTTCTCGGGACAAGCGTCCCGAGATAATAGCAGAAAAAAGATGGGCAATAATTAGCATTGCTGATGTTCAGAATGATTTCCATTACACAGGAGTAGATGTTAAAAACCACAATCTCAAAGTCTTGAGAAGTCATCTGAACAAATTGTAAGTACCATTCAAATGCTTGTGATTTAGGGCAGATTAGACTTACTCAACCTGACGATAATAAATAAGGTTAAAGGTGTTAAGATTAAAGCACACACCATAAAACATGACACCCAACGTGGGGCTTTAACTGTTCAATTCTGGCCAGTAATTAAACAGTTAAGCGCTTGCTAAATAGCGTGTGCGTGGATATGCTTAAGGATTAGAATTTTTTTTTTTTAAACCCAACCCTCCAATTATTTACAAAGAGCAGTTTCTGTTCAATACACAAGAACATTAACGATTCATTTAGTGCAAATAATCTACTGAACCTTTCCTGTCCTTGTCTGTATGTGGGAAGCGATCCAGACATGATGATCGTTTCGAGTGGTAAAGAAGAAAAATCATGGATTGATGAATCAATTACACGGAGCAACAAACACAAACCTTTACGAGTGTTACAAAACTTTACAAGGATTACGTGTCCGTATACTCACCTGACTGGTTTGCAGTGAAGACCTCCAGCCTGGAACTCACACCACAAGCTCTGTGTCTAACTGCCCTTCAAGAGGATTACATGTCCGTATACTCACCTGACTGTCTTGTAGTGAGCACCTCCAGCCTGAAACTCTCCTGCAGCAAGCTTCATGATCACCAGCCTGCAAGAGGAATTAAGTGCCGCATCATCACCTGAACTGTCTTGTAGTGAGCACCTCCAGCCTGAAACCCTCCTGCAGCAAGCTTCATGATCACCAGCCTGCAAGAGGAATTAAGTGCCGCATCATCACCTAACTGTCTTGTAGTGAGCACCTCCAGCCTGAAACCCTCCTGCAGCAAGCTTCATGATCACCAGCCTGCAAGAGGAATTAAGTGCCGCATCATCACCTGACTGTCTTGTAGTGAGCACCTCCAGCCTGAAACCCTCCTGCAGCAAGCTTCATGATCACCGGCCTGCAAGAGGAATTAAGTGCCGCATCATCACCTGACTGATTCCCAGTGAAGTTGCCATCAGAGCACCCCCTGACCCTGCATTCCCCCTAGTTAATTTTATCTTCAATGAAAAATATTTTTTACCCCAAATTTTGCTCGTCTGTCCTCCTTGCTCTGTCCGACTCACCAAGAGTGGTACGGGTCTCAGGGGTGGGTGCAGTTGGAGTGGCCCAAAGATGGATAAATGAAAAGCATAAATGAAAGATGAATGGAAGAAATTAAATCATAAACAAAAAAACAATGGGCTTAGAAAAAATGCAAAGATGAGAAAGGAATAAAATAAATACAAACGATAGGAAAATGCACAAATACAAAATTGTAAATTTTGTAAAAGTACAATTAGCCATTGTACCAATAGACAGACAAACAAGTCTTAATTTGTATACATGAGATTTAAGGCATATATACAAAAGAAGCAAATTTTAGGACTGTGGTGTTGTACAAAGCAAATTACTTGTACAGCTTTATAAAGTATAAATAAAAAAGGCATTAATGAAGTGTAGATTAGCACTGCCGGCTTGCTGAGAAGGAGCATAGCATTCTTGTACAAGTACACACACACTCAACAGTAACATTTATTTAAGAAGTTGGACATGCAGAATTTCAGCCCATAAAAATACAAGCCCTAAAAATACAATGCATTCAAATGTATGCACTTTTTTTACATTAGTGTAATTAAGCCAGCTTATTTGTTTCACACACTTTTGTCAATAATCATCTTCTCTACGTTAATTAGGAAGTACAACAGGCAATGTAATACATCAAGTCAATTCACATAGGGCTGTGAAACGATAAATCATGATTAATTGCATCCAAAATAAAAGTTTGTTTACCTAATATTAGGGTTAAAACATTGTGAGGTGCAAAAGGAAAGGTTGAATAGAACAAGAAGTGAAGAGAAGAGCACATAGAAACAAGAATAAGTCTCACGTCTTCACACAAGGAGGGCTTCAGTAGATATGCAGAAGATCTGCTAATCCTCCATTTAAGAACATGTGGAGGTCCTGAGAAACACTCATAAGAGACAAGCATTTAAACCACAAATTACAAAGTATAGTATTGATTATGTTGGCAAAATAGGCAAGTTAACAAATAAACATTAACAAGCTAACGTCATCAGTGAACATGTCATTCTTTGAGTTCTTTAGGGTGCACATTGATGAATGGATCTCACCTGAACTTCACCGGTCACTACATGTGTGGAGACCCTCTGTATCTGAAATCTGACTCACTCAGATGCCTTTATATCCCTAAACAGCTCCTGCAAAAACACAAATCATCAGATCACACACATGCATAACTCATTCCAATCAAGAGCTCACTGGAGCAAAATCATCAAATTAAGTTAATTCATTAGAGCAACAGAGGGCAAATTTGGAAAACTGGTTTAAAAACACAGGACAGGTTGTAAATGGATCATTGAACATAAAAGCACCACACAAATGATACAATCTCAGTGATAGAGTTCACATCAGACCAATTTACATCTCAGATCTACAGAGGAAACAGAAGTTAACATGATACACCAAATTAAAGAAACAACAATGACCACAACAATAATGATAATAATAATAATAATAATAATAAGTCCAAAAATCTGTGTAAAAGCAGATAGTGAAATATACAAAAACTCTTAAAACACTACCAGTAAAACACTGGCAAAGGCCAGCTGCTAAAAGAGACTGTAAAATACCCATCAAACATCAAATCTCAATCTGCAAAATCTATTTGGGATGTTTATAAGAACAGCACACAAAATGAGTTTCATATAAATAGGATAAATAAATAAAAATACTCACAATACAAGCATCCCAATTCTATGATCAAAGGAGGCATAATAACAAACACGTATTTCTGCTTTAGAAATGTGCTCATAAATGTCACTTACAAAATGGTGGCTGTATTAAAGCACACTACGATGGAGATAACTTCAGGAGACATTAATAGACCAGTGACTGGGACAATCCAAGAGGAGAACCACACACACCAACTAGAACTTAAAACACGACCAGGGAGAAACAGAGGACTTAAATACACAGATAACAGATCAGGGAAACGAGACACAGCTGGGGTAAATTAACCCAACGACAGTAACCATAGTAACAAACTGGGAGAGACCGGAGACCTGACTAGTTCATGAGGTTCAGCTGTGTTGTGTTAATGAAGACGGTGAAACTGGGATCAAGGAGTGGCCAAGTGTCATACATTTAAAAACAGATGATACTATCAGACAATGTTATATTCATTGTGTGTGTGTACAGATAGAGAGATAGAGTAGGCCTCCATTAAATCTTATTGAATAATATAAGCTTATATTATATTTTATTGTCACACTTTAATGTTAAATGAACAAATCAAACACAAAGATGTAAGGTTTTTATTTGTCCACATAACATTGAAACTCTGTAGTGTGTTGTGGTTGCTTCATCTGCGAGAGCTTCTGGCCGCTTTATTTTAAATAAGCACCAGATGTATGGGATCGAAAATCCCGGCAAATGTATTGCGGCCACTGATCAAAAAATAATAAGCGTGATTCAAAAATGTAAAAACACATGTAATAATATATTGCACAAACTGCAAAAAATAATACAAAAATATCAGAAAAGCAAAGAACGTGGTCAAGGATCAAAATATAATAAGCATGAATCAAAAAATAACAAGCATGAATAAAAACTTTAAACACATAAAAAAATATTTTGCACAAAACTTAAATTTATGTTCATGTTTTTCGCTCTTCTTTCCGTGTTCTGCGCTTGTTCTTCCAAATGTTGCAGTTCGAGTTTCATGTAAATTAGGGCTGGCTTAAGCGTCACCATTGGTCCATAGTTCTAGATTGACAGCTCCTCCTCTAGCCAATCAATCGAAGAGGAGAGTTGACGTCACTTCAATGCGACTCACGCTACTGATTCTCTCCATGGATTCACTCATAAAGGGGAAGGACGTAAAGTTATCTGAACTCTGGACACATACAAATAATTAAATTCCTCTTGTTTGAGATAGCCTAGGCTACATGAGAATTTTATGTGCACACTGGTAATTGGTGTTAAACAATATTACTTGGCTCATAACGTTAATATGTTAAGGCAGCTCTAAGTGAAACATCCTGCATTTTTGAAACATTGTACATTTCTTTGCAAAAATTAAGTTTAAAACGGCCATTGTAACCGTAGGACTTTAATCTGTCAACGCTACACGCAGCCTACCTTTATATATACTGTATACCTTTATAACTATATTTTATATACTACATTTTATTTAGTTACATTACAGACAAGGAGCAAAAAGTAGGCTACAAGGCAAATACAAGGCATTTGTGTACATCTCATAGTATGTAAAACAAAGAACATCATCAACAACAACTAACATTTAAAATGAACATGTAGCCTTTGTAATAATAATAATAATAATGCACAGCCATAATCTGGCGATCGTTACATAGGCTATGCCACCCTCAAAAGCTATCATATAGATAGCCTGGTAAATTAATTCTAAGACTAGATACCATTTGACAAAATATTAATGAAATGATAGTAGGCTACAGAGAAGATTACAGAAACCTGGTGGATTTGATATGCAGTGATTTATTACTTATTGTGTTTATTTACATAGCTACATATTTGCATATTACTTTAGGATTAATGTTTTATATATAACTTACATTTTTAATACAACATGAAAATTATTCTGGAGTGCGGCTGTCCAGCAGAGTTTAACGTCAGAGTATTAATAATCCTAAAGATGATTAGCTGCTTCTGGTGTGTTTGATTAGGGTTGGAGGAGCTAAACCCTGCACACAGGACCGACATTGCCCGATCATGTTATACCGGTAAATTAAATATGAAAGTAAAACGGCCTGTAGGTGGTTACAAGTTGTTGTCTTTATGAATGAGTCATTAATTCAAACTTCTCGTTCAAATCGGGAATTCTTTGATGAAACTGTTGTGTGGCTCAAAGAAGATCGAAGCTCCAGAAGTAAGGCCAGCAATTATGATGGATCACCGGACAGGTACAACTTTGACAGTTCGTCGTCGTTAGGATGACTATAATAACGTGTCACCAGGTAGACGTATATGTAGCAGTAACAGGTCGAGTTGCAGGCACACATATAGTTTAATGGTGTCCTGCCACGGAAAGACTTTTGCCTGCTGTCTGCTGAACTGTTGGTTATCTTCAACTGCACCTCTACAAGTGAACATCAGTAGCGTCATGAGTCGCATTGGAGTGACGTCCACTCCCCTCTTCGATTTGATTGGCTAGAGGAGGAGCTGTCAATCTAGAACTATGGACCAATGGTGACGCTTAAGCCAGCCCTAATTTACATGAAACTCGAACTGCAACATTTGGAAGAACAAGCGCAGAACACGGAAAGAAGCACGAAAAACATGAACACAAATTTAAGTTTTGAGCAAAATATATTTTTTATATGTTTAGTTTTTAATCATGCTTGTTATTTTTTGGTTCACGCTTATTATATTTTGATCCGTGACCACGTTCTTTGCTCTTCTGATAATTTTGCATGATATTTTTCAGTTTGTGCAATATATTTTTACATGTGTTTTTACATTTTTAAATCACGCTTATTATTTTTTGATCCGTGGCCGCAATACATTTGGCGGATTTTGATCCCATACATCTGTTCTCGACACTTCGAAGCTTTGAATCTTTTCCCGGAACAGTCAGAGGAAAGCCTCATCGCTTCATGAAGCTTCATTTACCCATCCCTAAATTTAAACTGTACTGCATTACAGTTTGAAAAAAAAGTTATGAAAATACAAATATACAGAAAGGGTAGAGCTCTATAACATCAATTCAGTACAAGTGAAAAATAACCAACAATAAAAATAACTCTCTTATACCTTTACTTCAGTTGGACCTTCCCTTTCCAAACTACATCCCAGGCTGGCAATCCTGCAGGGTTAGTTAGGGGAAAAAACAATCCGAGGCGATGGTTTTGCAATCCGTCCCCTCAGTTTATAAACTGTAGGCCTACTCACGGATTCTTAAACTGTTCCCTCGGTTAAAACAATTAGTGCCCACGGATTAATAAACCGTACCCACAAGTTCCTAATCCGTGCTCTCAGATTTGTAAACCGTGCCCTCAGTTAGCCTAGTTATTATTTGCGTTTATTACTATGAATGAGTTCACCAAAGACAGTAATATATTTAACATAAAATAATTTAACTTATAACCAAACCTTTTAGTTTTTGAACTGTGTGTTATTATTTTTTTTTTCGCTTATTATAGTACTGAGCTTTTTCCTCTAAAAATGGACTTTAAAGATAAAAGTATCCTAAATGTAGTTTTTTGAAGAAAGAAATAATCCATTTGTAATCCAAACAATCCATCCAATGCAAGAAATAATCCATTTAAAAAAAAATAAGGATTTAAAAAACAATGTAATGCATCCCGCATCTAAACAGAAGGCCTGGTTGAATCATGCGGCACACTCCGTGAGTACAGATTACAAACCAGTGAGGTACGGATTGCGAAAGCGAGAGCACGGTTTATGAATTTGTGGGTACAGATTGCAAAAGCTGAGGTCACGGTATATTCAAATCTAGAGACACAGATTAGGAACTCGTGGGTACAGTTTATTAATCCGTGAACACTAATTGTTTTAACCGAGGGAACAGTTTAAGAATCCGATAATACAGTTGATAAACTGAGGGGACGGATTGCAAAACCGTAGCCTCAGATTGTTTTCTTTCCCACAGGTGACTTCCCGGGCTCCGTAGAATTGCGCTGCTTTGAATGAGTGACTCAATTGGACTAAAATACCTTCATGTAAACACCTTAATCTATCCCGCCCATTATATTGGACTGACAACTATATATAGGCATATAATAACATGAATGCGAATGAAAAAGAAAGATTTCTCGGATGCAGAAATTGAAGTTTTATTATCAGAAGTTCATTCAAAACGCCACTTTTATTTTCAGAGCGTATAGTGGCCTATCAGGTCCTAAAAAAAGAAAATCTTTTAATCATCTGTTAATCGAACAGTCCCAGAAGTGAGAAGAAAATGGTTCAACATTTAAGCTTGACAGCAAAAAACAAATGAGTTAAAAAATCGTATTCAAACTGGAGAAGGACACACCATCGATCACCAGATCTGCTATTACTTATGAAAGCTTGTTTCCGCCATAGAATGAAAAATAAAAAAGGTAATTGCGACTTTTTATCTCACAATTTTGACTTTTTTTCTCACAATTGCGAGTTACATCTCGCAATTCTGACTTTATTTCTCAGAATTGCAAGATGTAAAGTCAGAATTGCGAGATATAAATTCAGAATTGCGTGACATAGTCGCAATTGCGTGATATAAAGTCAGAAATGCATGATAGGCTATAAAGTAAGAATTGTGAGATTTAAACTATTCTGAGGGGTTAGGGGAAAGTTAGGATTTTTCCCCCATTAGAATTAGCCTGATAACTCGCAATTCTCACTTTATATCTCGCAATTATGATAAACAGTCGCATTTATTCTTTTTTTTTTTTTCAGTGGCGGAAACAAGCTTCCATAAATTAGCCTACTGGCTCTCATAATAGAAAAAAAAAAAAAACGTTTTTTTATATATAAAATATTATACTATATAATATAGGCTACTATATAAAATATTTTTTCAAAATGCTGTTTAAATATGTAGCCTACCCGATTCTAAGGTGAATTAGAATGCAGCCTTATTAATGAGTCAAAACGTTCGGATGTAAAGCGCACCATTTACGCGTGGCTGGGAGTAGGTGTGATTTCTTGCGTACCAACTAACATTTGGAAAATACGAACATTTTAATGAATCAGAAAATTTAGCCAGAACCACTTTACACACGATTTACACAAAAATTCGTTCTGCTCGTGTTTCATGAATGAGATCCCTTGATTCGGATTCATTCAATCGTATTGATTTCAAGCCGATTGATGACCAAACACATATATGGTCAAAAAGGGAGAAGATAATCGGAGCCCTCGCCCCACGGAAAATATCCAGAAACTTACATCATCACCAACCCCTGCCATCCCCGGCCCACCTCTTAGCACATATAGTACATATGTTACAGCCTTTAAATCATTTTTCACACACACAAAAAAAGGTTTTATAAAAAGAAAAACCTCACATATTTCAGCCTTTAAATCAGTTTTATAAAAAGACTGAGTCAGAAAAAAAATCTTGACATTTACATTAATGCACATTAGCTTATCTTTTATTATTAATAGTAAAATTCAGTCCAAATTTCCCGTGGTGTCTGTCACTGATGAGCATCCACTGCGCTCTCCACAATGACAAAGAAGTTTTAGTAGCCAATAGACTTTGAGCACCGAAAAACGCTTGCTGTAGCTCTGCTACAAGGTTTATTTACAGAGAAGAGAAAAACACTGATAGCCCTAGCTGTCAACATTGAAAATAAGATTTCCCAGAATCCATCCCAAAATAAGGGATTTTCTTCTTTTACACAATTCTTACGCCGCCTTCACACTGGCAGTTGAAATCAGCTCCGTAATACGCAATACGTTCCCAACGGACGTCGTACTACACAGTGAAAAGCGTCGGACGCGGGTAGAAAAAAAATGGTGGAGAGAAAGGTTGATTCTGTCAGTTCTGTATGATCTCTCTGATGAGAATTATATTAGACATATTAATAGGAAGGCTGCTGCGTGAGGAAAGCTGCTGAGGACGTTGACATGTCAGGTTGGCTAAAAACTGATATGGTGGTCAATAGTTTAATGTCTGCCTACAATTTAATTGTATTAACTGCTCCCCTAATAACGTTAGAAAGTCATGAAAATAAAAAAATAACATGACAACTTCTCGTTATAAAATGATTATTTATATTATTAAACGTTAATAATTCAGGTTTGTTTATCAGTACCATAGCAACGCTCAACTTCTGCTGGAATTGTCGGATAGGAACCGTCCGTATCTTTCGCAAGAGTTAAAATTTTTGAACGCATCCGGATGACCAACGGAACACAGATTTTCTTCGCACCGCACTCGGTCGGACCCGTTTCGGACCCACTCGCATGCGGTCTGCGAATCTCCATAGGAAATGAATGACTTCCGGTCGTTTCGCAGCTGCATCGGAGCTGATTTCAACTGCCAGTGTGACGCCGCCTTTACCCTCAAACTTTATGCGTTTTTTTCCTGCTTACACGTTTACACAGTCATATTCGATCTGTGCCACATGACATGAAAAATGAGATTTGGGTCACTTGAACCATGCAGTGTCAATGGGGCCTTTAAGTCAAAGACTGAAACAGATATGGCAGGGTTCTGCAAAATATATATATAAGAAAACTATATATAAAAAAAAATAAAAAAAAACTTGCAGCAAAAATGGGCATCAGTTCAAACATTTTAAAATTAAACTGTCAATAACATTACGCAAAGTTAATGTCACTGATTATGACTAAACAATGACAAGAGACTCAAGGTTGATGGCGAAACCTTTATTAATCCACAAAGCATGAGTTTCAGCGCTTGCCGCCGACGCGAGGAGCGTTGACCTTCATGGGCTTGGCGATCTTCTGCTTCAGGGCGTTCTTAGCTGGGGCCTGAAAACAAGACCGACACGTTACTGACCCCCTGCAGGACTTCGAGAGGAGTTAATCAGGGTTAGAGGTCATGATTATGTGTAGGACTATAAATGACACTGAGCACCCATGAAGAGAGTACTAGGTGTAGACACAGTCCCTCTGCTCTATGCCACCTTATGACACAGAAGCGACAGAATCAGTCACACTGCAACGCCTCAAGGGGCAAAAGATAAAGGAACAGGTTTATCCCAGTCTATCAGGACAAGAGCTCGAGACGGCAGAATAAAGCAGATCTAACCTTGGTGCTCTGAGCCGACGGCTTCTTCGTCACTTGCTTCGCCTTCTTGGCCTCTTTTAGCAGCCCTGAAACATCAGATCCAGAGAACAGTTAGCAGACACACACTCAAGTTTCGGCCAATCACAGCCCTGCGTGAGAAAGCTCATTTTATAAACTCACGGGCGGCAGATCACACTGTAAACACGAGATCTCTTTCTTCAACAGTGTACTTCCGTATGACTGCTGCGCGAGTCCTCAATCTTTAGCGCATGCGAGTCAGTTCGGGACAATAATCTGTTCACACTGGAATGTAATATTGGCAATGTGAATCAACCACTAGATCCAAAATATCACATCTGAGCCGTTAATCGGGATTAGGAACTAAAACTTGCAGTGTGAACGGAAAAGTAAAAAACAAGAACAGTTACTTATAGACATGCATAACTACACAATGAAACGACGTACCGAGTTCATAACTACATGATCAACTTGCAACAAATTATATTTAAAGATTCTTTAGGGGAAATTTGAAGCATTTGACAAAAGCTCAGCGGTGCCGCCGATTACATCACGGCCATCATCGAACACCTGAGGCTCCCTCACGTCGCTCCCACAAAACATTACACTTAACGATCACTACACTACACTTAACGATCACTACACTACACTTAACGATCACTACACTACACTTAACGATCACTACACTACACTTAACGATCACTACACTACACTTAACGATCACTACACTACACTTAACGATCACTACACTACACTTAACGATCACTACACTACACTTAACGATCACTACACTACACTTAACGATCACTACACTACACTTAACGATCACTACACTACACTTAACGATCACTACACTACACTTAACGATCACTACACTACACTTAACGATCACTACACTACACTTAACGATCACTACACTACACTTAACGATCACTACACTACACTTAACGATCACTACACTACACTTAACGATCACTACACTACACTTAACGATCACTACACTACACTTAACGATCACTACACTACACTTAACGATCAATACACTACACTTAACGATCACTACACTACACTTAATGATCAATACACTACACTTAATGATCACTACACTACACTTAATGATCACTACACTACACTTAATGATCACTACACTACACTTAATGATCACTACACTACACTTAACGATCACTACACTACACTTAACGATCACTACACTACACTTAACGATCACTACACTACACTTAACGATCACTACACTACACTTAACGATCAATACACTACACTTAACGATCAATACACTACACTTAATGATTAATACACTACACTTAATGATCAATACACTACACTTAATGATTACTACACTACACTTAATGATCACTACACTACACTTAATGATCACTACACTACACTTAATGATCACTACACTACACTTAACGATCACTACACTACACTTAATGATCACTACACTACACTTAACGATTACTACACTACACTTAACGATCACTACACTACACTTAATGATTACTACACTACACTTAATGATCACTACACTACACTTAACGATCACCTACACTTAACGATCACTACACTACACTTAATGATCAATACACTACACTTAATGATCACTACACTACACTTAATGATCACTACACTACACTTAATGATCACTACACTACACTTAATGATTACTACACTACACTTAACGATCACTACACTACACTTAACGATCACTACACTACACTTAACGATCACTACACTACACTTAACGATCAATACACTACACTTAATGATTAATACACTACACTTAATGATCACTACACTACACTTAATGATCACTACACTACACTTAATGATCACTACACTACACTTAACGATCACTACACTACACTTAACGATCACTACACTACACTTAACGATCACTACACTACACTTAACGATCACTACACTACACTTAATGATTAATACACTACACTTAACGATCACTACACTACACTTAATGATTAATACACTACACTTAACGATCACTACACTACACTTAACGATTAATACACTACACTTAACGATCACTACACTACACTTAATGATTAATACACTACACTTAATGATCACTACACTACACTTAATGATCACTACACTACACTTAACGATCACTACACTACACTTAACGATCACTACACTACACTTAATGATTACTACACTTAATGATCAATACACTACACTTAACGATCACTACACTACACTTAATGATTACTACACTTAATGATTAATACACTACACGAGACAGAAGATTTACTTTCACATAGAAATCTAAAAAGCGCCTTTTTGGCAATATTTTAGATTTAAATCCTATTCTTATGGCAAACAGTATAAATCTGTAAGACTCGTCTGAAGGGTAGTATTCGGAGGATAAATCTAATCACACACAGTGTAAGACGCATCCAAGTTTTGTTAATAAAAGTTCTAGATTTAAATTCTAGATTCTAAAAGTAAATAACTTTGTCATTGTACTGTTTTTGTTTGGTGTGTTTTTCATTAAGAATAATAATAATAATTCAAGCAAATGACATCCCGAATTGCCATGAACCCAAAAGCAAAATGCAGTGTCACATCCTCACCGGACATCCCCGTTCCCTGAGCTAATCAAGGGCTTCTGGACTACAGTATTGATTTGAAAATTAATTTTGACCGGTCAATCATACAGCACATTGTGTGATTAAGGTTAAACCATGAGCGAGTGCTCAATGCAGTGTTTGGGCCGGTCACCTGATCGCTTGCTCTCTCTGCGCTTTACGCACTTCCGGCTTCTGGTTCCTCTTGCCAGGATCTCGGCCAAGGGCACCACCGGTGATCGCCCGCTGGAACTTCACCGCGCGCCGCGTGCGCTTCTTAGACACCTCTTCCTGATGGGGCAAACACATACACACACATTAGACACCTCTTCCTGATGGGGCAAACACACACACACACATTAGACACCTCTTCCTGATGGGGCAAACACACACACACACATTAGACACCTCTTCCTGATGGGGCAAACACATCACACACATTAAGACACCTCTTCCTGATGGGGCAAACACACACACACACATTAGACACCTCTTCCTGATGGGGCAAACACACACACACACATTAGACACCTCTTCCTGATGGGGCAAACGCACACACACACATTAGACACCTCTTCCTGATGGGGCAAACACACACACACACATTAGACACCTCTTCCTGATGGGGCAAACACACACACACACATTAGACACCTCTTCCTAGATCGGGGCAAACGCATCCGCCGCACATCAGACGCCTCTTCCTAGATGGGGCAAACGCGCACACACCGCGTAGACACCTGCTTTCCTGATGGGGCGGACGCGCACACGCGCATACAGAACACCTCTTCCTGATGGGGCAAACACGCGCACACACATTCAGACACCTCTTCCTGACAGGGCAAACGCGCGCACGCACACACATTCGACGCCTCTTTCCTGACAGGGCAAAGCGCACACGCCGCCGCCGCGCGTCAGACGCCCTCTTCCTGACCAGGGCAAACACACACCGCGCACACACATTTGAGACACCTCTCTTCCTGACAGGGCAAACACGCACACGCGTCGACCCCTCTGCTCTCGGCATCTCAAAAACGCCCGCTGATGTTGATCCTCACTTCAGTTCTCCATGTTTGTCCCAAAGTCTGCTTGCCATGGTCTATGTTTGAGAGAAATGAGAACTGTGTGCGCTGAACAGTCACACACTGCTCAGCTGTCCACATCTGTCACCATGTTTACACCATGGCTATGCCAATACGAACAGAACTGAGGATGAAGCGGACATGGCGTCATCGACGCACACTTATTTAAAATTGGAATTTCGCTGAAACAAAAAAATCTTTGGAGACTTTTGGGATATTGTAAAAACACCGACTGTAGGAAATACGACATTGTGCAACAGTCTTGGTCAGATATTATAAAAATCTTACATATTGTACCTTTAACCAGATGGGTTGAGAAAAAACACTATAAAATACAAATATATTTTTTACATTAATAACATTAAGAATGTAATTTTAGTTAAACTGTTACTAACCTGCTGTTAAATTGAATGTTTCATGATATCAATTACACATACGTTTGATTAATACAATTTTGCTGATGGCACAGTCGATAAGAAGTTTGCTATACCGAAACTGCCTTTGGTGATGAGAGACCCAGGGTTCGAATCCACTGTGAGACGTCAATGTGTCCCTGAGCAAGACACTTAACCCCTAGTTGCTCCAGAGGCGTGCGACCTCTGACATATACAGCAATCGTAGAGTCGCTGTTGGATAAAAGCGTCAGCTAAATGAATAAATGTAAAAGTCGAGCTCTTTTCACATCAATGTTACGGCATCTGCTAAATTAACATCTGCTCATAAAATTGGCATCTATAAAAGTGTCGTTCAGGAACCCGTATCGAAGTCATGGTCTCAGTGTCATACTGTTTTTTAATCGATACAGTTTACACAGACACAGGTTGGGGATATACGGAAGAGCCGGCGGGGTCAGAACTGGCAGACTGGCCCTTTCTTGTGTTTGCGCCAGTACAACGAGTCCAGTTGATCTGTCTGGGGTTCCTCTTGGACAGGAACGACAGACTCACATTTAGCATTCAGGAACTGGAAGACCTGCCAGAAAAAGGTTTTACAGAAGCACTGACATCACTAAATACGGAGACCTGACGTCACATATATTCAGTTCAGTCACGACCATAACCATAAATAACAGACGATGTTTCCCACAGCATTGAGAACACTTCTCTTATTCAAGTTTTTAATCCTAAAGCCTGTTCAAACCAACTCACACACAAGTTTCTCTCTCTCTCTCTCTCCTACACACACACACACACACACACACACACACACACACACACACACACACACACACACACACACACACACACACACACACAGTGTTCAGTAGTTGCTACCCGATCATTAGCTCTGGCTAGCACTTAAGCTAACTAACCGGCCAGTACTAACGTTAGTCTGAATAAACAAACCGCAGCCTTGCCTGGACTTACATGATACATGTTCACATCACGAGATGCTAAAAGTCACTGAATAAAATCAAATGATCGTAGTTTGTGCTTTTACCTTTCCATCGATCCTGGCGTAGCGCCGGCCATGACCGGGATAGATTTTATATCCACTAAAACTGCACAGCTCGACCCTGCAGATCAGAAATAAGAGTTATTACAGATTAATTTTATGTACTGTTAACCTATGAACTTTTTAAAATGCAATTTTACACGATAATCTTTAAGATGTTTAAGGATGAACACAGACTGTACTCACTTCATGGCGGCGTTTCAGATAGGGAAGAGGAAAAGGAATTGTGGGTAAGCGGTTTATAAAGGAGCTTATTTCACAAATGTAAAAGATTTTTTCAGAAGTAAACATAAATTTGATATATAATTACAACCAGCTATCTTATAAAAATACTTAAAATTATTATTATTTCCAGATTCGTTTATCCAATGAAATAGAGTATCGGTTGCCTGGCTGACTCAAGCGGGAAGTATGGCGGCGAGCGACGAGCAGATTCGCCATCCCGGGGAGCAAATTGGATAATTACCAAGGTATACGAAATTTAAGAAGATTATTCGCTACTGTTGATTAGATAGATATTGTATTGTATTTCCAATGTACATTTAGTACATGTTTAACATGCAGCGTGTGGCGCTCGTGACGAACTGGACGTCTGATCAGTTTCTGTCATAAATGTGCAGAAATCTGAAATCTGCTGTTTTTACACTGACAGACTTTCATCCACATATCTGATATTAATAACACATCTGATAGGATGGGGTTTATTTAAAGTAGTTGCACTGGATGTAGCGTTTTTTGTCAATTATTTCTGTCGACATCAGCTTCAGATTTCCGTGATCTCTTAGGTTAATAAACTTGATATTAATAAACCTCTGAAGATTTTATTTGACCTTGGCTTTACATTGAAACTGTGTTGTTCTGTTATTATGAAGGTACTGGTTTATTAGACCTTTCTAAGCAGAATCTCCACAAACTGGATCCAGAAGTTGTTCAGTGGAGAGACTCACACTCTTATTCTGGACCAGAACCACATCATCAAGCTGGAGCACCTGGAGCGCGCGGAGGCCCTTCAGCAGGTGTGTGTGTGTGTGTGTTTACAGTGACCCTCCAGCCCGTGGGTCAGGTGTGTGCGTGTTTGACCTCCTGTCTGTGTGTGTGTGTGTGTTGTTGTGTGTGTGACAGCTGTCTGTGGCCTCCAACCGGCTGGTGCGCATGATGGGCGTCTCAAAGCTCAATAATTTCACGTGTTCTCAACCTCCCGAACAACAGCATCGGATACATCGGAGGGCCTGAAAGACCTGCCCGCTCCTCCAGTGGCTCAATCTGTCCGGAAACAACATTAAGGTACTTCTGTTAGTTAGATAGACAATGAGACTTCGTGTCCTCGTCAGAGTCAGCATGTGTGTGTTTGTGCAGGTCATCGAGCAGCTGCACAGCTGTGTTTCTCTTCAGCATCTGGATCTGTCAGACAACAACATCTCTCACATAGGAGACCTCACCAAGCTCTCGGCGCTGAAGGTATGAGCCGTGTGTCGAGAGATGAGTGTCATGTGACGCGTGAATGTTTCTGCTAAGGCGGATGTGTCCCTGTCTCAGACTCTTCTTCTGCATGGGAACATCATCACGACTCTACGCTGCGTTCCTGCTCACCTTCCCTCGAGCCTCACGGTGCTGTCGCTGGCAGAGAACGAGATCCGAGACCTCACTGAGGTATGCACACACACACACACACCTACTGTTGTGTGTCGGTTGCAGTTGTCGTATAGCCTGGGTTAGTGTGTGTGTGTTTGTATGTGAATTGCAGGTGTCATATTTAGCGCCGCTACACACCCTGGAGCAGCTCTCCGTCGCCGGTAACCCGTGTGTGATGCCCACGCCAGCTCTGCCCGCCTGTGACTACCGCCCGTACGTGGTCAGCTGGTGTCTGCAGCTCCGGGTGCTGGACGGGTTCAGCGTCTCACAGAAAGAAGGGCAAGTTTTCCACTAAATAGAGTTAAAGTCTGTGTTTGTATCTGGCTTTCACTGTTGAAATACACACCATTTTGAACAGATGCTAGTGTCGGTCACACCATTCTGCATTAAACCACAGATCATCAAGAGCAGTGTGAGGAGACTCAGGGGTGTGCGGTCCTGGTCCGGGGTTCCTCCATGTTCATTCTGAAACACACTGGATTCAGATCATCAGCTCAATGAGGAAAGAGCTCTGTGATCTGAACGGTGTCAGCGCTCGAGCATCAGGACCAGGACTGAAACACTTATAAACACACACACACACACACACACACAGCTGTTCCAGTAGTGTACATTATCCTGAATGTTTATAGACCATTTCACAAGATGTAAACAACACTGGTCCAGAAACACTTCCTGTTTCAGTTTGTAACTGTTTTCTTTATTTCACATGTAAAGACAACATCTTAAAGATGTTTGTTTAACTTTTTGATTCAGTTTTAAATGTTCTGTTGGTTGTATTTTATCCCAGCTTTTATGTAGTGTTAAACTGAAACAGGAAGTGCTTCTGGACCAGTGTTGTTTACATCTTGTGAAATGGTCTATATGTGAAAAAAGCCTAAATTAAATATATTCATAATTTAATCAATCGTGTCTCTTCAGAAAAATGTGTTTAATTCATATAGATTAGTTTTACGATCTCTTTATGAACAGTGGGAGTTGTGTAGACTGTCAATGGAGCGACAGAAAGCTCTCAGACTTCATAAAAATATCTTTGAGTTCTATAGATGAAAGGGTTAGGGTTAGGAACGACATGAGGGAGAGTAATTAATGACAGAACTTTAATCTCCGGGTGAACTAACCTTTGAGACAATGATATTCATGACAACATTCCTCAATGTTTTAAGGCTGAAAGGGGAATGGCTGTACAGTCAGGGCAAAGGTCAAGTGTTCGGCCCAGGTCAGCACGGGCTGCTGGTCCAGTACCTGTCCAACACCTGTCCCGTAACCGCCGCATCTGCATTACAGTCCGCGGAGGACGCCGAACTTGAGAAAATCCTCAACAAGCAAAGGTAGCATCCAAAACACTGCATGCAATCCCCAGCAAACCTGATCTTCAGTGTGTGGTGTGTGTGTGTGTGTGTGTGTCTGCAGACAGCATCAGAAACAGCTGCAGAAAACACATCTCTGCTGTTCCCAGAATCCCTCTCGGCCCACACATCTACCCGTGCATCTGTGCCGGGACCACAGGAGCAGAGATGAGGATGATGATGATGATGTCATCCCTCAGACAGGTCAGATCCGTCACAGACACAGGAGTACACTAAATGGTTGTGCCACTTCTCACAGTGGTGCATCAGCGCAGATCTCTCTTCTTCACCAGCCCCTGCAATCCAGTTTAGCAGATCCGTTAACACACAGACATGCTAATCAGAATCAGACTGAGCTTCATTTGCCAAGTTTGTTGTTTTCACACACAAGGAGTTGATCTTGGTGACAGCAGAAGAAAAGGCCTAGTGCAGACATACAAAGGAATTACAGAGTAGAAATGAAATATGGTCAAATTTAAATAATATGATATTATACAGTGGTAGAAATAAATAAATAAAAAACATTTGTAAAATTGTTTAAATTAATGTACAGATATGTTATTTTACAAGTGTACAGTTATGGTAGATAAAGGGTTTCATCAGCTTGCAGTTTCGATCTTCATTACACTTAATCACTACACGCGTTACACTTAAAAACACGGTAGAAACAAGCGGGCCAGACGCTCGTCAACATTACCGGACTGTGACGGGAAACTGTTTCGCTAACTAACGATCACTCCTGACACTGCGCATCTGAAAGAGACACTTTTAAACAATCAGGAATTAAGTTAGTAATTATCTAAGTTAAATGAGTCAAAATCATCTCTGTCATTTGCCCGGTGCCAGTTGACATCAGTGCTAGTTTCATGGGCATGCTTGCGTTAGTGACTGATCTACATGATTCTTTTTGTGACCCAGGTACTAAATATCCATGAAAACACTGGGCTTTTAGGACCACAGTGCATCAGTGCATCTCTCGTCAGGGTCGTCAGTGTCTTGATTCTTCATTATGATTGCAGATGTGGTTCCAGGTGTTCAGATGAACTCGTGGGTGTGCGCAGAGTCTTCTACACCTGTCGTCTCTGTGCCCCGGCCTCCACTCGCTGATGAGGACCGGATGATTGTGGAGGACGTGACGGATGAAGAGATGCATCATGGGAGTCTGCTGTCCTCTGAATCTGCCTTCTTACCCTTTAACCCTGCGGTCCATCATCCAGAGTCAGCTCCTGACAGTGGGGAGGAGGAGTTTGAGGATTCCCTGGCCCCTCCCACATCCGCTCAGCTCCACCCACCGGCTGAGGAGTCAGGGGGCGGAGCTATCCTCGCCTCTCACACACATGCATCGGGTGGTTTGGAGCAGCTCAGTCACACAGACGCGAAGCTTAACGGGGATGCCGTGTTCCAGAATGGGTCTGTGGAGGATTGTGGGAAGACTGTGGAGGACTGTGGGAGGACTGGGACTGTGATGCAGTGTAAAGCACATGACGCCGCTGTGAGGATCCAGGCCTGGTGGAGGGGTCACCACACACGCCACTGTCACACCCAGGCCAGAGAAGTGCGAGCTGAGATACGCCTGCGCAGAATGCAGGACCACATCATCCACCTGACCGCAGAACTGGACAGGTGAAACTCGTCACCTTTAAACACACGTGTCAAACCATTCCTAAAGTCATCAAGACTTTGTCAGAAAGATTCACTGAATAAAGACTAGAGGAAAGATTTGAAAAGGTTTCTTATAGATCCTGAATCATTCTTGTATTTCTGTGAATCGCTGATTAGTTCAAACACTAAAACGGCTTCAACTGTAACGTAAGCTTAAACAGTGTAAAGTATTTCCCAGTAACTCTTATGCTTTGCAGAGTGCGCAAGCAACAGGAAGAAGACCGACTGCAGAGACGTGTGCAAGAAGAAGCGGTGAAGTTCCTGTGGAAGCAGGTCAGTGTCATGATGGAAACTCGCGTTCCAGATGCGAACCTCTCATCTGTTTTCAGGCTTTCCCGCTTTGCTTTCTTCAGTTCTGCAAAGCTGTTCCAATATTAATCCTGTGTCCTGAAAGCTCTTTCCTGATTAATCTGAGAATCGCATCCATTTGGAACCAAGGTTGCTGGTTCGTACGGATCAACTACGATCCCTTTCCTTGACATCGCGGTATTAGATATGCAGCCCTAGAGACGAAACTAACAAATCTCTACCGATTGACAAATTTCTACCGTAGATATTCGACCCACCTTTAGTCGTAGGGATAATAAGGGGTTTTGTTTTATTTTTTTGGAAAATACACTTTATGGCAGATAATGAATATTTCTGACTGTGTTTATCTAACAGCTTCAGGTTGTGCTGGAGTGGCAGTCGTCTGTGAACGAGAGCTCTGCATTCAATCCCAGCATTCCTGCTGTCGCTCCCGTTAGCACTGAGATCTCCATCCCGGAGTCTGGTTTCCATTCCCTCGGAAAGAGACCGGGAGCGCCAGACACCAGCCGGATCAGGGCCGGATCTCCAGCGCCTGTTCTCAGCCGAATCTCAGCCGGACCCAGCACTAGACACCAGCCGGAACTCAGCCGATCCCCAGCGCAGGAAACCTGCCGGAACTCAGCCGGATCCCCAGCACAGGACACCAGCCGGAACTCAGCCGGATCCCCAGCACAGGACAACAGCCGGAACTCAGCCGGATCCCCAGTACTAGACACCTGCCGGAACTCAGCCGGATCCCAGCACAGGACACCTGCCGGAACTCAGCCGAATCCCGGTTCTCTCGCTCGGGTCGGGGGCTCTGGCCGCTGGAGACAGTCTGTTACAGCAGTATCTCTCATCCGTACAGCGACTGCAGGAGGAGGAGGAGGGAGACACAACATCTGATCTCTCTCCTCAGGGAAAACAGGAGCGCTTGTCCTGACCGGAGCTGGGTTTGGGCATCACAGGACATCAGACTGACGAGACCCCATGCCTTCGTGGATGAAGCTTTAGCTTTCTTGAAGATCATCACTTGACTTCAATAGACATGTCTTTAATTTCTATATTACATTAATGTCATCCGTCAAACACTCGCTGATTGAACGAGGTTGTGTGTTTGACTCAACAATGTCTTTTATATGACTGGCCACTTCTGCCTTTCTTCTCTTCGAACAGTGAGAACATGCATTTACTCAGTTGTCTGTCAGAAGTCATTGACATACTTCACATATTCACTTACCCAGAGTGCCGAAGCTCTTTCAGTCCACTTACCAGTTCGACTGGTTTCCTTATTAAACAAAGTCTGGACGACACAACCAGAAATAGCCTTGAAATGTAGAGGAGCATGTGGATGTGTGGAATAAATGTGAATTTATTTGATAGTTTGAGAGTTTAATAGCCTTTATCATAAATATTCGTATGTGTGCTTCTGGCTATTTCCAGAATGTGCTGCAACAGGTGTTCTTTGTGGCATATGCAACAAGTGTTAATTTATTTCACATTTTTATTCTTTTTTTAATGTCATATATTTAACAAAACCTTTTTGAAAAATAAACTTTTACCTTCCTTCACCATTGTGGTCATTGTCCTGCACCAAAAAGTTATAATTCAAAAATCACCTAGTTGATTAATAACATCACGGACGTTACAGTGAATAAACCCGCTGTGAACACGGCACGGGTCATATGAGCCACTCAGCGCTAACACCAACACCACTAGAGCTAAAACCAGCACTAACACCACTAGCGCTAACACCAGTACTAACACCATTAGCGCTAACACCAGCACTAACACCACTAGCGCTAACACCACTACCGCTAACACCAGCACTAACACCATTAGCGCTAACACCAGCACTAACACCACTAGCTAACACCACTAGCGCTAACACCAGCACTAACACCACTAGCACTAACACCAGCACTAACACCACTAGCGCTAACACCAGCACTAACACCACTAGCGCTAACACCAGCACTAACACCACTAGCGCTAACACCACTACCGCTAACACCAGCACTAACACCACTAGCGCTAACACCAGCACTAACACCACTAGCGCTAACACCAGCACTAACACCACTAGCGCTAACACCAGCACTAACACCACTAGCACTAACACCAGCACTAACACCACTAGCGCTAACACCAGCACTAACACCACTAGCGCTAACACCACTACCGCTAACACCAGCACTAACACCACTAGCGCTAACACCAGCACTAACACCACACGCGCTAACACCAGCACTAACACCACTAGCGCTAACACCAGCACTAACACCACTAGCGCTAACACCAGCACTAACACCACTAGCGCTAACACCAGCACTAACACCACTAGCGCTAACACCAGCACTAACACCACTAGCGCTAACACCACTACCGCTAACACCAGCACTAACACCACTAGCGCTAACACCACTGAGCGCTAACACCAGCACTAACACCACTAGCGCTAACACCAGCACTAACACCACTAGCGCTAACACCAGCACTAACACCACTAGCGCTAACACCAGCACTAACACCACTAGCGCTAACACCAGCACTAACACCACTAGCGCTAACACCAGCACTAACACCACTAGCGCTAACACCAGCACTAACACCACTAGCGCTAACACCAGCACTAACACCACTGAGCGCTAACACCACTACCGCTAACACCAGCACTAACACCACTAGCGCTAACACCAGCACTAACACCACTAGCACTAACACCAGCACTAACACCACTAGCGCTAACACCACTACCGCTAACACCAGCACTAACACCACTAGCGCTAACACCAGCACTAACACCACTAGCGCTAACACCACTACCGCTAACACCAGCACTAACACCACTAGCGCTGACACCACTAGCGCTAACAACACTGTTGCCTTTGGCTTGCTCAGTTGTGGATATTCAAATTAATTAACCAATCAATAGTACCCTTGATCAGCTCTACCAAACGTGGAATGTTTTTCCACTAAGAAATAAACATTGTTATGTTTTAATTGATACTGTGAAGCTGCTCTGATGCAATCTATATTGTGAAAAGTGCTATATAAATATACTTGACTAGCACTAGCACCATTAGCACCACTAGGTGGAGCTCTTTATCTACAGGAATCATGAGTTTGTTCTTGTGATTCATTTAACATGAATAACCTGTTCTTCCTTTTGTGCCGTTTCTTTATACTTTGTCATATAGACTAACCTCATTCATTAGTTTGTTCATTGGTTTAACTCGTTTACATTGTCTTGAATGGTTCAGTATATTTCTAGATGGTGTTGTTGGATTGATTTGGATCAGAACTGTTCAGTTTATGAAGATCCTGATCATCTGTTCTCTACGGTGACGCATTGCTGTCACTCAATTATGTTGTTAAAACCACATATTTTTCTCATAATAACGAGATGTTATGTCGTTAAAATGACGTATTCATGTACAAAATACAAAGATGTACAAAAACCCTAACCTAACCCTTTATCCAAATAAAATGTATATATCATGCCTTTATCATCCTTCTACATTCAAAAAAGTGAAGCAATGGCAGCCCCCAATGGACATTCAAGTTAAAAGATCAAATTCTGTCCACATCTTATTAATAAAGCATGAGTAGCCTACAGAATAGCAGATGAGCCCAGAATACGAGCATTGCCTTTAATTACACATTAAGCGTTTTCCTCCCATAGAAACCCTTATTACAAAGAAAACTATTAAAGGTGGGGTTTACTGCTCTTTTTCTTTGCATGATTGTGTTTATGGGGTGCCAATATAACATGTATCCGTGGTTTTTCTTTTTTAAAAGTCTTATTTTTCATAAATTTCACCTTTATTGTCAGCCGCGCTCTCCCCTGTCCCCTGAACGAGCGGATGACTTCCTGAGTCTATGAAAACACTCCCTCAGAAACACGTAGCGGGCTCAGATTGGTTCGTTTGGGCCGGTGTGTTGTGATTGGCTAAACTGTCGCTCACGTTGTCCGGAAGATTAACGCCCATGACCTTTACCGGTGAAACCGCGGACATGCCAAAGGTGGATACCATAGACGGTGGATACAGTAAATAATGATGTCGAGACTGCAGTATCAGTGAGGCAGAATCAGACGGAGAAAGACTCTCAGACAGAGTCAAGCAGAACCTCACCACACACGGCTCATAATAAAGGTTTCTGAATGATAATTTGCTTCATTTTTTAACTTTATACACGTTTGTTTTACACAATAGCATCTGACTGGCTAACTAATGTTAAACACAAACAGCGTTTGCAGGTTTATGTTCTTGATCAAATCGAAAATAAAGTCATAAAGCATATATACATGAAAAATACATTTACAACATTAGTATTATAACAAATTCAGGTCCATAATGTTTGTACGCGTTTGCCGTAGACACAAAATAGCCAAACTAGTAGCCCATATAAGCCTACAAAGCCAGCGCTGGCATTTGAAAAACAAACAAACAAAAAAACACAACGCTACGTCGGGAATTATACATGCAAATACATTTAAAATGATGAAGTCTTAGCCTACTTACAGGTTGTGGCCCAACAACTGCTGACTTTTAACTGCTGGTTTTAAAGTTGGATCTGCTTCATGATTTAGAAACAGTTTCTTTTTTAATCCGGTGTTGAATTTGTGGAGATTCTGGAAGCTGTCTCGTAAATGCGCAGCACAGAGAGCTAGATTACGATCGTCACTTTCAGGAATATAATCAAACATAAATTGTATCCATTGTTGTCGAAGTATAGTGTCCGTGGGAAGCTCGAAACACAGAAGACCTGACAGCTGCGTGAACACAACTCACTCGACAAGGAGCTGCTGAAATATGGCCAAGCCCTTTCCTGCATATTCCGGAGGGAGTGGTTGATGCAAATGTGTGGGTTAGTGACGTACCATAACCCAGCTGTAGTCCAAAACGAGTCGTTTTTGTAGGCAATTTTACTTCCTGATTTTTAAAAGACGATATCTTATGCTTACACTAAACTTTTAGTGCTGCAACTTTGCAGATACTGTTCATGGACCAACAGCAACATTACACACTATTTAAAATGAAAAAAGTGAAATCGCAGGAAACCCACCCTTTAAAGGGATACTCCACCCAAAAGTGAAAATCCTTTCATCATTTACTCACCCTTAAGTTGTTGCAAACCTGTATGAGTTTCTTTCTTCTGCTGAACACGAGGGAAGATATTTGAAGAATGATTGGAACTTTGGCACCACTGACTTTAATATTATTATTATTTTCTCTACTATTGAAGTCAATGGTGCCTAACAACTGTTTGGTTCCTAATCGTTCTTCAAAATATGTTCCCTCAATGTTCAGCAGAAGAAAGAAACTCATACAGGTTTGCAACAACATGAGGGTGAGTAAATTATGAAGGATTTTCATTTTTGGGTGGAGTATCCCTTTAATGACAGAATCCTATGGCAGCCTATTCAATGTAAAACATAAATGAAAAACATTAACTATGTTTAGGAGGAGCTAACGTCACACCGTCCGATTATGTATTTCTCTCTATTCGGCGCATCCGCGTCACAGCGGTACGGAGATTCTCCAGCCGACACTGATTTAGAAAACTCTAGTTTATTAATAAAACAATTCAAAAATCTTTAGTCTATGGCAACTCTAATCAATAGCCTACATTTAATACTTCTTTACATTTAATTAGTTGAGTTAGCATAATTAGTTAATGAAACAATGAAATAATAAAATAAAGTTTGAATTAAGATGCGAACCATATATTTCTATATAGCATTGCTTATATTCCGCCACAAGTGACAATCCGTTATACATGTGAAGACTGTATCTTGAAGATTTGTGTATTATATTGTATCTTCTGTTATAAAGATGAAGATTGACATTTCTTTCTGTTAGATGTGTTTTGACTACTTTTTATTTAATTAAATCTCTAGATAGTGAAGATATAGCATATTAACAAAAATAAAATCTTATATATTAATATATTTAAAAAAACTACAGGACTATATAAAATGTATTTTAAAAAAGCCCTCACTGATTCATTTTGCCTGCATGGGTGTAGGTTCGCCTTGGATTAAGGGCTGCTAGTGCTTCAGCTTTTTGAAGGTAAAAGTATACTAAAGGCATGATAGGCTAGATATTTTATGTGGATAAAGGCATATTTTGTACATGACTAGCCTATGACATTTAAGGCCAAGTAAATATGTAATTTTAATGGCATAATCGGTGGTAATAATGAGATGTTATGTCGTTAAAACGACATAGCCTAATCATCTCTCATAGTGTTGTTTTAATTATATTTTAATTAGCCTACATAAATGATTTTGAATGCTGGTACGTGGTGTAACCCTGGAGTATTGATGAGGGCGTGTCCTGACGTTTCTGCGCACGTCACGCGCTGATAAGTTCTCCAGAGAGTGTCGCGTCGCATCATTCATATCAAACGCTCAGACGCGCGTCACAGCAAGAGAGAATGATAATCGACAGAGTTTCTGAGGAATTCTCGGGTCTTCTGGACCGGGACAGCGATGTTATGACCAGCCCGGTCCAACTGTGGTCGTTCTACGGCTGTTCCTCTCCCACAGAACCGAACCTGTCTGGCGGGTCCCCGAACTCGGACTCGGACCCGGACCAGACCTGGAGCGATGCGGGAAAGCCGCGGAACTCCGTCAACGGTAGGAAATAACGAATGTAATATATGTAATTCCTATAATTAAAACGAAAAATTAAATACAATTTTAATTTAGCGAACCGAATGGGAGTCAAGAAAACAATGAGTAACCTGTCGCGTAAACTGCATAGACAAGTAAAACAAGTTAAGTTAGTCATTTAATGTGTTTTTCCCACAACACTGATCTTAACTTTTAAAAAAATCAATTTAAAAGGTCGATTATTCTCATTTAAATCTGAAAAGTTTAACTGATTTCCACTTGATTACCGGTTGTTGGTCAAACTCTTATTTAAGTTTGTGCAACAAGACTGTCTGAAATATGTTATTCGGTGTTTCAGAGGACAGTAATTAGAGATTAAAGTAAATGATGTTTAATTGTAGAAGAGCGTAAACGGAGTCACTATCAAGGTGTTCGAGTGAAGAACACGGTCAAAGAGCTGATCCTACAGAAGCGCCATCACAACACCCAGGTGCTTATTCACATTATTTCATGTTTTATGACGGATTTATAAATCCACAGTGCTGTATTTCGTATTGTTTTATTTATGGACATAATTGTTTTCTTCTTCACAGACTCAGCAATATCAATTTGAAAGTGAATATCCAGGTAATTATATCACTGTATGAGTTATAATAGTACAAGGAAGTTGTTTCTGAAAAATGACTGGAAATTAATTTCCTGTTTTTTGTAGCCGTGACTCATTTGCTGCAGGGAACGAAGAGGCGAGCGGAGAGTCCGTCGCACTATCCGGCGAAACGAGTTCCAGACGGAAACATTCGGGTGCGTCTAATATTCAGTGTCTCATCTTTCTCTGATTCCAACGGAAAAAGATCTGTGTGTGTATTGTTCTTCTGTGTTATACAGTTTAAAAATAATCTTAGCAAAGATTATAGTTAATTCTAAATCAAGTTTATTTAAATTAGTTTTGAAACTTCTCAAATCCGAAGCAAGAGACAATCTCAGTGACCATTAGTCTTGTGTGGTGATGAACCCTTACAGGCCTGCAATCAGCCCTCAGCGTGTGTGTGTGTGTGTATGTGTGTATATGTGTGTGTGTTAGTGATGATGTACTTCCCTGTTCACATCCACATGATCCTGTAAGTGTTTAACTCTTGCTGTGTGTTTCTCTCAGT
This sequence comes from Hybognathus amarus, assembly GCA_030378365.1. NCBI lineage: Eukaryota > Metazoa > Chordata > Actinopteri > Cypriniformes > Leuciscidae > Hybognathus > Hybognathus amarus. Next base: position 37,953 of record JAQIUQ010002255.1, read on the forward strand.
CTGCATGTGTTCGCGGTGAGAACTCGCTCTTGGACGCTGAGATGCTGGAGGACATCGGTGAGGTGCTGTCCATCGAGTCCGTGAGCGTGAGCAGATGCCCAGCGCCGTGTGTGTCGTGAGTCTCTCTCTGGGGCTGAGAGTGTGTGTGATCCAGCTCGGGGTCCGGAGTCTCTTCTGGGTCTGGTTCACTGAAGCTGAGAGTGTGTGTCGTGAGCCTCTTCTGCCCCTGTACACTAGCTGCTCTTACACACACTCCATCCCAGCGCACACACACCATATGACCCCAGTCGTCCCAGTGTCCTTCTTTCAGTGGCAGATCGAGCAGGAGGAGCAGAAACTGGCGGCTCTCAGTGCGGCGGAGCTCAGCGCTCGTGACGGAGACGGAGACACGTGAGTCTTCAGATCATTACTGATGTGCAAACGCGCCCTCAGAGTTGGAGAATCAGACTGAGAATCATAGAGAAACATGACCTGTGATCATAGAATCAGTGATTGTGTCTGATTCGCAGGGTTCTGCACATCGCAGTGGCTCAGGGCAGGAGAGCTCTGGCTTTCGTCCTCGCCAGGAAAATGGCTGCCATTGGAATGCTGGATATAAAGGAACACAACCAGCAGGTACAGCCCGAGACATCACTCCCTTAACCGATGGGATTACCTGTGAATACACATCTGTGCACACACCCTGTTGTTACCGTTACTCATCTGATCTCATGCTTCCTCCAATCAGAGCGTTCCAGGTCAGTGTTGCTGCAGATCAGCACCTGATCGCACAAGACCTGCTTTCTCTCGGCGCTGAGATCAACACCCTGGACTCGTGGGGCCGGTCCCCGTTACATGTGTGTGCTGAGAAGGGGCCACGCCCCCACACTGCAGGTACTCCTGTAACTCCGCCCCACGCTGCAGGTACTCCTGTAACTCCGCCCCACGCTGCAGGTACTCCTGTAATTCCGCCCCACGCTGCAGGTTCTCCTGTACGTCCGCCCCACAGCTGCAGGTTCTCCTGTAACTCCGCCCCACGCTGCAGGTACTCCTGTAACTCCGCCCCCACGCTGCAGGTTCTCCTGTAACTCCGCCCCCACGCTGCAGGTCTCCTCTAACTCCGCCCCACGCTGCAGGTACTCCCTGTAATTCCGCCCCCATGCTGCAGGTTCTCCTGTAACTCCGCCCCACGCTGCAGGTACTCCTGTAACTCCGCCCCCACGCTGCAGGTTCTCCTGTAACTCCGCCCCCACGCTGCAGGTTCTCCTGTAACTCCGCCCCACGCTGCAGGTTCTCCTGTAACTCCGCCCCAGCGCTGCAGGTACTCCTGTAACTCCGCCCCCACACGCTGCAGGTTCTCCTGTAACTCCGCCCCACGCTGCAGGTACTCCTGTAATTCCGCCCCACGCTGCAGCTACTCCTGTAACTCCGCCGCGCTGCAGGTACTCCTGTAACTCCGCCCCCCACGCTGCAGGTACTCCTGTAACTCCGCCCCCATGCTGCAGGTACTCCCTGTAATTCCGCCCCCACGCTGCAGGTACTCCTGTAACTCCGCCCCCACGCTGCAGGTACTCCTGTAACTTCGCCCCACGCCTGCAGGTACTTCTGTAACTCCGCCCCCACGCTGCAGGTACTCCTGTAACTCCGGCCCCACACTGCAGATACTTCCTGTTTCTCCTGTGCCCGGAGTTTAAAACACAGTACTGTTGGTTGGCCGAGGGCATATTGGTTCTGGCACTGATGTTATCGAGTCGATGTAGGTCGTCAAATCGAATCTAACTCTTTCTATTCACACTAGGATTGAATGGAACCTCAACCACCAGATTATCATATTAATTATATTGTCTTATTATAAAGAAGCTTTCGCGCTTCAGACTCACTTCAAACATCATAACGGTTTCACAACGGACCTAATAAATTGTTGTTAAATTGTACAAGTTTCATGATTTCAATTAATTAGACATGCTTTTTGATTAATTTAATTAAAACATTATAATAAACATTAAGATTGAGTTAAAAATAATAATAAAAATTTTGATTTCTTAGGGCTCTACAACACTTAATAATAAACTTGTGAATTCAGCAGGACTGAATCTGTTAAAAAGCGAAGCTTCACATCAGATTAATTAAAACTTAACTTCTCATAGTTTTACCATGCTAACTGTTAGCTCACTATAAGCACGCTTATGGTCTAATAAATTGAAATGGATAAATGCTCCTTTACGTATTGTCCTCACTAATCAAACTCGTTAATTGACAAGTCAGTTGTTGAATTCACTCATCCAGGCCCAACCTAACCTACACTCGTGAAGAATGGCAGTGTTTCCTTGTTAGCCTGCGCATGCGTCAGTTAGCTGGTGTCATTATCTCATCTATAGACAGTCCTGGTCTATCATTCAATCTTGATGCTCTGTGTTTGTTTTAACCAGGCGCTCGCTAACTTCCTCATAACATGCTTGAATAATATGCATTTCCTGAAAAAAAACGCCATGCAGTCCAGTGGAAAATTCCCCTCGAGAGGCAGCACAACAACGCCTTTGATAAGAGCCCAAACCAACATGCCTGTTTCTGCCAGCCAAGAAGTGTTGACAAGTCGTGACACGCAACCGTCTCTGCAGTCGTTACCCGTCACGCTACTGTAGCATTCATGCAGAACGCCTCCCTTCTCCCAGAATGCAGTGCATGTTCAGACTTGTTTATTCTCAGTTGTCTTGTGAGTTGTGACTAGCGTGAGTAAGAAACTTGCTGTTTCCCTCAGGCCATCCTGAGAAGCGTGCAGACTAGTGGGAGAGCGCTCGATGTGGAGGTGGTCAACTACGAGGGTCAGTGAACTCTTCATCTGTCCTGGTTAACAGTGTTTACTCCCAGCGCATGAAACGGGCTCTAACCTTGTGTGTGTGTGTCTGTAGGCCTCACTCCTCTGCACGTGGCGGTGCTGTCTCCACAATGCAGCAGTGCAGGAGCAGTGTGTGTCTCAGAGTCCGGCTCTGCAGCAGAAGAGGAAGATGCTCAGCGAGTGCATCAGCACACTGATGCTCATGGGCGCCTCGCTGGAGGCCAAGGTGAACATGCTACAGTAGCGCCTCCCGTCACGCTACAGTCACGCCTCCGTCACGCTTCTGTTACGCTACAGTCACGCTTCCGTCACACTAGTCACGCTACAGTCACGCTTCTGTCACACTACAGTCACTCTACAGTCACTCCTCCGTCACGCTTCTGTCACGCCTCTGTCATGCTTCTGTCACTCTACAGTCACGCGCCTACGTCACACTCAGTCACGCCTCCGTGCACGCTACAGTCACGCTTCTGTCATGCTACAGTCACGCTACAGTCACGCCTCCGTCACACTAGTCAGCGCCTCCGTCACACTACAGTCACGCTTCTGTCACGCTACAATCACGCCTCCGTCACACTAGTCACACCTCCGTCACACTACAGTCACGCCTACTCACTACAGTCATGCCTCCGTCACGCTACAGTCACGCCTCCCGTCACACTACAGTACAGTCACGCCTCCGTCACGCTACAGTCACGCCTCCGTCACACTACAGTCACGCCTTACTCACACTACAGTCACGCCTCCGTCACGCGCTACAGTCACGCCCCAGTGCCGTCTGTGTGATGTCTCCGACTCTGTCCCATGTTTCCCACAGGACCGTAAGAGTGGGCGCTCCGCTGTACATATGGCTGCTGAAGAGGCTGACGTTGGAGCTCCTGCGCCTGTTCCTGGATCAGCCCAGCTACTTCTCCGTCATAAACGCAGAAGGTTCAGTGAGAGTGTTGTTTGGCGCTGGGCATCATGTGACCACTCGCTGGGCATCATGTAACCACTGTGTGATGTCATTGACAGGCGTTCAGCGGGAACACGGCGCTCCACATGGCTAGCGCCCTGCAAGGTCGCCAGGCTCAGGTGGAGGCGGTCCGGTTACTGATGAGACGAGGAGCCGAATCCCAGTGCCAAGAACCTGGAGAATGAGCAACCGGCCCAACTGGTGCCCGAGGGTCCACTGGGAGAACAGGTAAGAGAGCAGGGATCAGGCTTATATAACTTGATATATCACTCAGATCGTCTCAGACCCGGGATCAGACTATTTCAAGTGTTATATAACTCCATATCACTCCCTGAGGCTCTTCTACTAAACGGCCCAAGACCGGTCCTTTCAGTAGAAGAGCCTCAGGCTCACGGTGTCACTCTAGTTTCCACTCACCCTGTTCCTCCTCTTCTCCACAGTTTCCACTCACTCTGTTCCTCCTCTTCTCCACAGTTAGGGTTCCTCCTCTTCTCCGGTTTCCACTCACCCTGTTCCTCCTCTTCTCCACAGTTAGGGTTCCTCCTCTTCTCCAGTTTCCACTCACCCTGTTCCTCCTCTTCTCCACAGTTAGGGTTCCTCCTCTTCTACAGTTTCCACTCACCCTGTTCCTCCTCTTCTCCACAGTTAGGGTTCCTCCTCTTCTACAGTTTCCACTCACCCTGTTCCTCCTCTTCTCCACAGTTAGGGTTCCTCCTCTTCTCCAGTTTCCACTCACCCTGTTCCTCCTCTTCTCCACAGTTAGGGTTCCTCCTCTTCTCCAGTTTCCACTCACCCTGTTCCTCCTCTTCTCCACAGTTAGGGTTCCTCCTCTTCTACAGTTTCCACTCACCCTGTTCCTCCTCTCTCCACAGTTAGGGTTCCTCCTCTTCTACAGTTTCCACTCACCCTGTTCCTCCTCTTCTCCACAGTTAGGGTTCCTCCTCTTCTCCAGTTTCCACTCACCCTGTTCCTCCTCTTCTCCACAGGTGCGTCGGATCCTGAAAGGTAAAGGAGTGCAGTCCCGCTCCTGAACACCGACCCTTCGTCCCACAGGAATCGCTGTCAGTCAGGCAGTCTGGATCATGTACAGAACCATTTGCCACTTCAGGCAGATGTCGGTTGTTTCTATGAAACAGTTTATCATTGTTCACTACTGAGTAGTAGACGGCACAGGAAAGTGAGAGCAACGGTTCAGAGAATCTGCCTGGCAATAGAAGAGGGATCGGTGTATTGGGGAGGTTAGGGTGGATTATTCCACAAGTAATAAAGAAAGTGAAGTCGTAAAATTCAGTGACTGGGTTAAAAAGTGAATCTTCTTCTCTTGTTCAATGCAGATCTGAACTGTTGCTTTTGGTGTGTAAAGGGTTGTAAACTATAATCTCAAAACAATATAACTATATGCGTAATGATGTTATTTTTACTTTCAAGATTTGCATGTTAAACATTATCAACAGTCTCTGTCGGAGAAGGTAATCAGTAACTTTAAACCAGTTGGACCAGAACGTCCTTGATTGTTGACTTAGGGCGTGTTTCAGTATGTCACTTTGGGACTGTCTTCCATTGATTATTAACTTTTTTGTGAGGTCATGTGATTCTCTAGAAGTCCTATAATTATTATCCTGGATAAATATTCAGATTATTCAGTTTGATTCTGTTATTCTCAGAATCAATAGTAACACCTGCATTAAGATATGGTTAAAGGTGTTTCTTTATTAAACAGAGAGATGGCGTCAGTGCATTATAACCGCTCGTATTAAAGAATCTGCATGATGTTTGTGTGGTGATGGGTTCGTGTTCTGTGTGTATTATAGCAGGCGTGGGATATTCTGTAAATTAGATTTTTGTCAACTGTAATTCAATCTTAAATAAAGTTTTGTTTTCCTCTGTTCTCATGAGTGTTTCAGCTTTCAACACATTTCAGAACAAAAGTGCAGAAAACTGATCCCGACCAGGAAAATAATTGCACTGTAATATGTGAAAAACGAGCACACACCTCAACATGACTTCAGGAACTCATGGATATGCCCATAAAAAGGCAGTAATAGAGCTAATATTCACCGTATCAATGACGTTTACTGACACAGTACCTGTCTGACGTGTTTACCAGGGAAAGTCTGTCACAGCCCTGTTCCTCTGCTAACAAACTTTGACCTTTAAATCACAATGACAAAATTTCACATTCATATACAGACAATAGGCACACCGGAAGACACTGAAAATAGATTTGGAAAGTATATCCCAGAGAATCCCTCACTTATGCAAGTTTTATTTTTACTATAGGGAAGCAGAAGGTTTCGTCTTACTCTGGTGAAACTCGAGAGGACTTTAGTCAAATGAAGATCATCAGCTTTAACCTCGACTTGAGCATTTCCTTCTTCCGTCACGTTTACAAAAACAGGAATCCACAATATTCTCAGATTCAGTGAACCACAGTGATTCTCAAACTCGACATTCAGTGTCAGTTACTCTGCTGTTTGTTTCAGAAGTAATATCTTGTGTGATTATCTGATACAAGCAGGACAAATAATATTCAAGATCATCTGAATGTGAAGATAATAAACAGTTTCATTGGTCTGGGGTTTTAAAGTCTGTTCAACCACAGATTAAGTTTCAACCACTGGCTGAACGAACGACTGCTCTTTCACTTTTCTGAATATCCCCTCCGGTCGAGACCGGTTACAGCGACGATCATAACAAGGAACTAGCATCTCAAGCTCGAGTGTGTCTGAATGTACTTTCGATGTGATCCTGATAAACTGGTAATTCGTAAGTCTTGATCGAGGATTTCAAGCAGTCGGATCTTAAGCCATAGAATATTTTAAATTAACAACTTCATATTTCCACATTATTTTTGAGGGGTTTTGTATAAAGGGGTTGAGTGACTAATAATCAACATTTATACTGATGAAAAAACATCATATGTATGTGTAAATGTTCTTTGTTATCCATGTTATATTTCCTCTGCAACAACAACATGAAACTTTATAAAGATCTGTTTGGCCATTAACTTTAAAATAGACTGTTATGCATGAATATGAGGAGCGGCGCATGGAGACCCGCGGCTGCAGATCAACGCTTCCTTTCTTTCCCATACTGTAGAAAATTACATTAAATATGGAGGACTGTATCTTTGACAGGATGATTGACAGGACAGTTTAAGTGACGGGATGCGTGTAACTAAGAGGGAGAGCAATCGCTAGACACTATGATGTGATAATGTGTCCCACAGCGTATCTACTCTTCTGCTACACACTCAAAGGTATTTACTTTTTCTCCACAAAAAGAGACGACTACATACTTTAGGGCGTAGGGTTAGTAGGCGATTGGAACGCAGCATCAGTGCTGACAGTGGAGCTCCACTTCCTCCTGCAGGTGCTTCTACTTCCTGTCACATTCCCAGCACTGGTGTCATCACACACACACACACACTATTTTTATAGATGATTTGACTAGAATATTCATTGACACACACACACATCCACTTTACTGACTCTCACACAGTTCAGTCGGAGAGTTTCACACTGAAGTCAATCGAAGCTCGTCTCACACACATCACGCGTCTCTACCAGTGAATAGTGAGCGACAAATAAGTTTTACTCCAAACGAAAAGTCCCACTGTTACCTGTGAGTGTTACAGAAACATGTCTCCGCGTGTCAGTGACGTACAGACCCTTCGTCATCACAGTCTTCCTCGATCAGGCCTGATCCAACATCCTGGATTAATATCGCCATAGGATCTGAGGGACAGGGGTTAAAACAAAATAAAAATAAGCATCAGGATTAACAATGATAAAAATCAAACATCACTGATTGTCATTTATCTGATTCTGTCTGAATCATGATCACTATCACTCCATAACCAACACACACTTAATGATGAAGACGACGGTCCAGTTTACACATTTGAGACTGTAGTTTATTTTATACCTGTACAAGTTAACTTCCATCTTCAAAAAAAAAAAAAGAAAAAAGATTGTCACTGTGTCAACTATTATCGCAATTATACGCCATGAAAACGTTGCATTAAACTTGATTGTAAAACTCTTGCTGTGTCCGAAATCGCCCCCTATCCCTCATTCCCTGTTCCCTACATTACTCCACTATATAGCGCACTTGAGGAGTGAATAGCAAGCGAGGGGATTCGACACGCTGCTGTTTGCGATTTAATAATAATAACCATTTGAAACGTAGGGAACTAGCAGCTTCAGTAGTAATGAAAATATTTTATATTGAACTCTGAACATCGAAACTGGCATATAAACATTGATTAAATAATTTACTAATACATTTAAAAGGAATTTATACCTGTATGATATTACGCTGGTGCAGCGCGGCTTGGAAACTGGATGATTGATTCAGCGGCGCCATCTCCCGGTCAGACGCGGGAGTTCATTCACAGTGCATTATAGGTATTCCACAGCCTTTGTGCGGTGCCAGTGTAGGATTGAATGAGTGCACTCAATAACTATGGTTTCAGGCACCACTATAAATGGCTGTCCTCTGGAATAGTGCCCTGTATAGGAGGCGATTTTGGATTCAGCTTCAGTTTTCTGTGGTGTTAACACTGATTCTGTCTCCCTCTGCTGGCGCTCAGTGTTACTGCAGCTGTCGTGCTGTTTCGTGGCTTTCCGGCAGTGTGGCACGAACCGCGGGAGTCGCTTTCCGGCAGTGTGGCACGAGCCGCTGGAATCGCTTTCCGGCAGTGTGGCACTAATCGCGGGAGTCGCTTTCCGGCAGTGTGGCACGAGCCGCGGGAGTCGCTTTCCGGCAGTGTGGCATTGCTGGAAGAAGATGAGGAGGAAGATGTCTGAATCTCATGCCGAGGCGGGAAACGAGATGCCGAATAACAAAAAACAGAAATTAAGCAGCGACGAAAACAGCAACCCTGATCTGTCTGGAGACGATAATGTAGGTGTATTGAAAGTGTGTGTTTGTGAGTGAAGAGAAAGTTATCTTTTTCTGTTATCGTGTATTCATCATTAGCTCAAGATAATCACTTTCGGTTATTAGCTTAATTTAGTGTGTTCAGTATTGTCAAGAATAACATCAGTAAGTTATAATCTGTCTGGCTTCAGTTATGTGTTTATCGATGATTGATCAACCCAGTCAGTCTATACTATTAATTAATACCAACATTAAGCCCGATAGGTCTCTGTGAAGTGTGTTTGTGTGAATAGCTTTGCTTCTGTTAGCTACATGTTTATGACGTTCTGCTCAGATTCACTTGCATGTTTTACCAACGTGTCTCTATTTTTCCTTTCCCGACCCGCTGTGTTTTTCCCTTTCCTCCCTGTGATCCTCTCTCTCTGTATGTGTGTGTGTGTGTGTGTGTTCCCAGGATGATGCGATCAGTGTGGAGAGCGGACCCAACACGGAGCGGCCGGACACTCCGACCAACACGGCTAATGCCCCGGGCAGGAAGAGCTGGGGCAAGGGCAAGTGGAAGTCCAAGAAATGCAAATATTCCTTCAAGTGTGTCAACAGTCTGAGGGTAAGCGAGCCTGAGGTGTTTCTGTAGTGTGCACTTGTGTGGCACCTGTAATGGACATTTGTGTAGCACCTGTGACGTGTATTGTGACGTGTGCAGGAGGATCACGGGCAGCCGCTGTTCGGGGTTCAGTTTAACTGGCATAGTAAAGAAGGAGATCCACTGGTGTTCGCTACTGTCGGGAGCAACCGGGTGAGTGAAGACTAACTCCTTATTCATTAAACACACACACACTTTTTCACACACACGTCTCTGTCTGATTCTCTGTCTTGCAGGTGACTCTATACGAGTGTCATTCTCAAGGAGAGATTCGTCTGCTGCAGTCGTATGTGGATGCTGATGTATCCCTTCTCAGAGCTCAGGATCTGTGTGTGTATGTCTGCGAGTCTGTGTCTGAGTGTCTGTCTGTCTGACTGTGTGTGTGTCTGATTATGACTATGTGTCTGTCTGTCTGACTGTGTGTTTGTGGTGTGTGTGTGTGTTATTCCTTCACTCTCGCTCTGTCAGGCTGATGAGAACTTCTACACCTGCGCCTGGACGTTCGACTCGAGCACCAGTCACCCGTTACTGAGCCGTCGCCGGGTCACGCGGGATCATCCGCATCATCAACCACATCACCATGCAGTGTGTCAAGGTGAGAGCCAGCGACTGCTGAACTCTTGTCGTGTGTTTCTGCTCCTCTGTCACACTCACACACACACACCTCTCGCCCGCAGCATTACGGTCGACACGGGAACGCTATCAATGAACTCAAGTTTCACCGCGGGACCCGAACCTGCTGCTGTCCGTCAGTAAAGGTAATGAGACGTGTGTTCAGTGCTAGTACTGGGCGGTTTGACCAAAAACGTATATCACAGTTTTTTTTTCTAAATTAAGCCGGTTTTCCGGTTTATGATTTTTATTTTATTTTTATTTTTTTTATGCATAATCAGGTGATCAAAAAAATTCTACTGGTTGAGAGAGGAATTACTGCAATAAATTGACTTAGGATGGTTTATTTTACGGTCATTAATTAATATAGTAGAATAGTGCCCATTCTTATAACAAAGCTACAACGTTAATACAACATTTATATAACAGGAGAATTGAACGTTCTAATTACGTTTTGAATAACGTTCTTATAAACAAGAAATAATGTTGATAAAATATCAACAAAAAAAACATCTTGAATGTTCCTAGAACATTTAAAAATAACTAAACTCGTTAGCAGGGGAAGAGGAGAGATTGGCGATTAGGGTTAGGGTAAACCACTGAACACGTTTAAAGGGTTAGTTCACCCAAAAATGAAAATTGTCATTAATGACTCACCCTCATGTTGTTCCAAGCCCATAAGACCTTCGGAACACAGTTTAAGATATTTTAATATCTTAATATCTTAGAGTAACACGTCAGCAGCGTCATTGGAATAGTGAACGAGCAATGACAACAGAACCGGAAGAAAATACAATGCTGAATAAAGCTCGTTGTTTTTGCTATGTTTGAGACCAAAAAGTATTTCCGATGCTTCAAAAAATTCGAACTAACGCACTCATGTCACGTGGACTACTTTGATGATGTCTGTATTGCCTTTATGGACAAGGACAGTATAAGGTACATACATTTTCAATGGAGGAACAGAAAGCTCGCCAACTAAATGTAAAATATCTTAAACTGTGTTCCGAAGATGAACGGAGGTCTTACGGGCTTGGAACGACATGAGGGTGAGTCATTAATGACATCATTTTTATTTTTGGGTGAACTAACCCTTTAAGTGCAGGATTATCTAATCGAGCCCAGAGTAAATAGACCTATTCTTACAAGAGCAGCGTGTATCTGAGAGCGCGTGCAGGCAGATTCACATTATATTCATTTCCTTTCACGCTACAATAATGAGTTCTCGACCTTTAACAGAGAAATAACGCCACAGTTCTGCAGCGTTCGCTGTGCCCGTAGCGTAACACCAGAGCACTACGGTTGGGTTTACCCTCGCCGTCGCTGCTCACAAGTGCAACATTGTAAAGGGTTCGTCTGAAACTGGCGCGCAGCGTAACGTTGGTTCCGAATGTTGTGTAATTAAATACATCAGGATGGCTGTTTATTAAAAATTAATATCATAACATAAATATGCAGCGGTTTTCGATATGAACCAGTATACCGCACAGCACTACTCTGTGTTTCATTGTGTGTGTGTGTGTGTAGATCATGCACTGCGCCTGTGGAACGTGCAGACAGACACACTGGTGGCCATATTTGGTGGAGTCGAAGGTCATCGGGACGAGGTGTTGAGTGCGGTGAGTCTCAGAGGATTATGCATTTGGATTATGAGGATCGCATTATGATAAACGCTGATGATGATGTTTGTGAGGTGATGAAAAACGAACAGAAAGGTGGTATAGATGAACTTGTGTGTGTGTGTGTGTGTGTGTTAGGATTTTGACCTGCTCGGAGAGAAGATCATGTCGTGTGGGATGGACCACTCGCTGAAGCTGTGGAGGATCGACTCTGAGCGGATGCTGAAAGCCATTCGCGGCTCGTAGCAGAGTACAACCCCAGCAAAACCAACCGGTCAGTGCTCCCTATCTAGTGCACTTCCCTGCCCTGACGCCGACTCACTCATCCTGTCGTTTCTACATGCGCTTTCAGGCCTTTTGTGTCTCAGAAGATCCACTTCCCAGACTTCTCGACGCGGGACATCCACAGGAACTACGTGGACTGTGTGCGCTGGCTCGGAGACCTGATCCTCTCCAAGGTGCTTCACCTGAAACACACAAGCTCATACACACACTTATGTTCGTTCACTCATCTTTATTATTTCTCTTGTTTGGTCATGTTTCGCAGTCATGTGAGAACGCTATTGTGTGTTGGAAACCTGGGAAAATGGAAGACGATATTGACCATATCAAACCGAACGAGTCTAATGTGACGATTCTCGGCCGCTTTGATTACAGTCAGTGTGACATTTGGTACATGCGCTTCTCTATGGACTTCTGGCAGAAGGTATACCGTGAGGTTCAGTCTCGTTCTGCTATCAAGTGAACTGTAGGCTACTGACAACAGAGCAAGCTAAAGACTCACAGTGTCAATAAACAGTGTTTGGAAGAAGATGATTGAGTGTGTGTGTGTGTGTCTTCACCCTCTCAGATGCTCGCTCTGGGAAATCAAGTCGGGAAGCTGTACGTTTGGGACCTGGAAGTGGAAGATCCTCACAAAGCAAAGTAAGACTCCTCTTTGGACAGCTGACCTGTGTGCGCATGAAAATAACACTAGAAGTTTGTCTCTTGTGTCATTCTCCACCTTAAGGCAACAATAATATTGTTGAATATTAAAAGTCCCCAACCAAGCGAGCCAAAAGCCAAGACAGCAGTGTGTGTGTGTGTGTGTGTGTCCTCAGGTGTACGACGCTCACCCTCCCCAAGTGCACTTCTGCGATCCGGCAGACGAGCTTCAGTTCGGGACAGTGGGATCCTGATCGCTGTGTGTGACGACGCCTCCATCTGGCGCTGAGACCGTCTGCGCTGACACACTCCTCAAGCATCACATGAGGACCAACTTCTTATCTCGTTGCTTTTGTTTTTATCTTGACGCTGCTTTCGTCTTTTGTTTCCTTGTCTGACTTTAATAAAATCTATTTTTCTAATCTAGTTCTTTCTCCGTTCTTCAATCTCACTTAAAGGGCACCTATTATGCACCTTTTTACAAGATGTAATATTGGTCTCGAGTGTCCCCAGAATGTATTTGTGAAGTTTCAGCTCCAGAAACCCCACAGTTAATTTATTATAACCATTTGAAAATGTCATTTTGGGGCCTGTTTTAAAATGAGCTGTTTCTTGTGTATACCACCTTAATTGCAAATGAGCTGCATATCCCCGCCCTGCCTTTGGATGAGGGCGTAACTTTGATATTGGCATTCAGCCGTACGTTTGAATCGGAATATATAAATAGTAAGAAGAGACTCCGGCAGAATAAACACAAATGAGACTGGACCAGTACGTCTCGGTATGGTTATTTGATACATTTATGTACTTATAGAGCTGTAATCACGTCCCCTTTGCAATTATGGATGTGCAACACATAGACTCACACAAACGCTAACACAATGTTTTGAAGTGACATACACATTCTGTGATAAAGTTTGCTACATGCAAGCGAAATTACATTTATGCGAGGGACCTGTGGCGTCACGTTTACTTGTCATACAGATGCTTCTGTGGCAAATGTGAGAAGATGGCTAACTTACAGAACAACAACATATATGCAGTTTTTAATACAATATCTTTAAAAATATATGTATTTATAAAGGTGTGGTTACACACTATACAAACAAGGTTTAAATTATACACACAGACATCCTACGATGACGACAACAACTTTAGACGCATTTGTTGTTGAATTGGCTTCCATAGACATCGACTGAAAAGACTAAGTATTTGCTCAAAAATCATAAAATACACTTACTGTTACTGGAGGTGACGGTGGATCGCAAACAGTAGACGACGATCCACACTTGATGATTAACTTTTAAGACAACAACAGGATTAACCCACAACAGAACATTTATGTTTCCAAAGAGACATTACTGGCTGTCGTTGAAACAATGGAGGATGGTGTACAGATCACCGAGGGCGGGGTCTAAGCCACAACCACACTGTCAATCAAACCCCTTGCTCAATTCTACGTCACAAAGAGCTGAATCTTAGAACAGCTCGTTCTGAGACAGTGCAGATGATTTATTGACATTGTAAAAAAAAAACACTGGGTGGATTTATCATTCTAGGGTGGTTTTGCTCACACACTGCCAACACACATTTATGTTCAAACACCATGTAAAAGTGAATTTTCCATAATAGGTGCCCTTTAAATTGTTGTGAAATTGTTTAATTTAAGCCAATGCTTTTTGATGGTCAACAAAGATTCACTATTCTGGAGATTTGTGCTGGCTAACAGGCCACCATACAGACTTTATTAAAGAATTTGCTGACTTTCTATCACAGTTAGTCCTGGCTGCAGAAAAGTCCTAATAGGCTTTATGTCGAGCGTCACGTGACCAAACCGGAAAACAGGTCTCATCACATCCGCTTACCAGAGAAAGTGTTAACGGCTGTAAGAACTGACTACCATATCTATGGATTTTTAAGTTAATCAGCTAACCTACCTAGTTCACTTTCTTATTGACGTTTTATTCCATTTAAATATCTAAACGTTACTGTGAAGAAAAAAGTTTAAATATCAATCTGCACATGTGAGGGACATTGGTTATGCTAATCTCTGCTCGCTCCTTTTAAGTTATCTTGAGTAAAACCGAAAAAAAAAATCATGAAGCAAATGCAAAAGACCTGAACCGGAAGCGATGAGACCTGTTTAACACAATGCGGAAGTAAGTTGTGCATAAAACCTATTGTTGGTGATTTTAAAATACATAACTAAAAAGATGCATTGGGATTGCCATTTAAAGAAATTCTTAGACAACACGTGTCAGGACCCACTCACTGTCGTAATCATACTCTAGATCTAATATTATCACATGGAATAGATGTTGATGACGTTGAAATTCTGCAGCAAGAGCGACGACATCTCAGATCACTATCTAGTCTCGTGTAAACTTCATTTATCCAAAGCAGCAAATCGACTCTGTGTTACAAATATGTTAGACTTCTGCCCCTAAAGTTTACTTTATTAATAATCTTCCTGATCAGTTTCATCATCTTAGCATCCTGGATAGCTTAGAAGAACTCGATATCGTGACAGAAACTTTGAACTCTCTTTTCCAGCACTTTAGACGCAGTTGCTCCGTTGTGCTTAAAGAAAATAGTCCAACGCCATGGTGCAATGAGCACACTCAAACACACACACACACACACACGCACACACACTCGGGCCCTTAAGAGAGCAGCCAGAAACATGGAGCGTAGCTGGAAGAAAACTAAACTAGAGGTATTCCAGATTTCATGGAAGGAGAGCTGGTCTGCATACAGAGGCTTTGAAAGCTGCTAGATCTGCTTATTATTCAATCCTATTAGAAGAAAATAAACAAGACCCGAGGTATTTATTTGAAACAGTGGCTAAACTAACGAAAAATAAAGCCCAGAAGTGTCCAACCAGCACAGCAGTAATGACTTTATAAAGTATCGCATCAGGAGTGTGTTGTAGTCTCTCCCTGAGGAAAACTTCCATTCATTCATTGCTATAGAAGAGGAAGAGTTTACTAAACTCGTTAAATCATCTTAAATCGACAACATGTTTGCTAGACCCTATACCGACTATTAAACTACTGAAAGAGATGCTTCCAGAGGTCATAGATCCTCTTCTTAATATCATTAATTCATCTTTGTCACTAGGATACATACAAAACGGTTTTAAGCTGGCTATGATTAAACCGCTTCTTAAAAAACAAAACTTGATCGCACAGAATTAGTCAATTACAAGCTGATCTCGAATCTACCTTTTCTGTCATAGATACTAGAAAAGGCAGTATCCTCACAACTGTGTTCCTTTCTGTGTATAACACGCCAATTCGTATTTCCAACACGCATAATCGCTTTTCAGCGTGTTTATGAACACCGTTGACTTAATGTTACATTACTGTATATATAAATGTATAAATTTAACCCCATCCCTAACCCTACCCGTCACTGTGGTTAATAGCATAGTCTTCCCCTACCATCCTAGAAAAAAAATATCACTCCCCAGATCTTACAGATCTACATTTTGCTTCGTTTCGCTCAGACATTTAACGGCATATACATACACGCATAGCTCAAAATGCATATAGATGTATGTTATACGCAAAAGTCATGATGTCATGTTGCTTTTAGCACTATCACTGCTTCCTGTTTGGCAGAAAAGATCGGCCCAACTTTTCGAGAAACAAAATAATCATAGGTCTCCAGACTTTTGAAAGCCTTTAATCTTTCATGAGTGAAATGTCCAGGGTTTCTATCAAATAAGAATAAATGTCTCCCCAGCAGATTAGTGGCCAAGACACGGGCAGGTCAGACCAACGTTTTTGACATTCCAAATCACAAATGGGCTTTGAATAACTTCGATTTTGTCACCAATGCAAATTGAGCTTCTCTCCAAAACTCCTCCGGTCGTCAGGTATTAAAGTGCTTATATATTGTGGATTTTGCCTGCTAGCTTTCTTGAAAGTGCTTGTCGCGTCTTTACAGCCGGTCAACCTCTCGCGCATGCGTACAAAGATGTCAACAAAGATCCCTCTATAGACCTTATGTAGCCCCGCCCCTTTTCAGCTCTGCGCTCGTTCTTCTCCGCTCGGGTCTGTATTTTGACAGCGATCTTGCATAGGTATGAATGAACTGCTCATAAACAATTTCCCGGTCGACATTTGTTAAGACATCTGCTTTACAATTCTTATGATAAACATTACAATACTCATGATAACTTTTGTGAACTCTACAATAAGTAAATCCACTTCACCAGCTAATTACTCCTCGACAGCGATGTCAGAAATATACAGAGCGACCCAGAAACCGGAAGTTCAAAGACAATATTCTAAAGATGACGGCGCCCACGTTTCTCTGGTGCATAAGGTCTATACTTGGCCTGCAGAACGCGCTTCTGGAAGTAAAGAAGCAGACTGAGATTCTTTCGGACACACGTCAGCAGAGTTCGTGCATAGAGCCTATTGTATACAGTGTATGAACAAACGTGTCAGAAAAAGTGCACTTTCCACACGGTCCACACGTCATCTTTACTCGCGTCTCCGTCAAGAGCGAGCTTGCCCGGCGAAACTTACATTGCGGCGGGTTTTGAGGGGCAGTGCTTATTATATAGAGCGAAAATGCGGAAAAATAAGCTTGTGAAACATTGTTAGCCTTGCCTTTTTAGCGGAAATGGGGTTTAAATATTTTTTGGCTAAGTCGATTAGCAGGTAATTTTTCAGTGAATGTCTGGGGAATATCAAAAACAAAACTAACTTTACCGCGCTTAGAAGCTGCACGGAGTGTACACAACACACACAACAAAATATACGTATTTTGTGCATGCTACAGCAAACAACAGCAAACATTATTAATAATACTTACAGATTGCGATTCGGAGGAGGACGAACCTGATCCATATACACTGGATACTGAGCCCTCCTTTAGGAACAACCTGCTTGCGAAAGAATTCATTTAAGTTTTTGAATGATTCGTCGTTAAAATGATGAGGGATATACTGTTGTGGTATCTTTGCCAATATGAACTCTAACCACTGATTCTTCACATGCTCGTCCCTGGGCAATGAAAACAAGAGGCTGAACTGTCTTTGCACTGTAGAACACAGCGTCTTCTCGACATGACGCGATTCAGCTGAAGTATTTGAATGTTACACTTCCGTCTGCGCGCGCGGTCATATGACAATGTTTGGTCTGTACGTCACTACAAAACAGCTAATGACTCGTTTCAAAAACAATTCATTTCATATTAGTGCACACTGCGAAAGTGAATGTTCAGAAATCTACAACAGGGCACTTTAAGGACGCGCGTGCAGCACTAGATCGTCCAATCAGTGAAGCGCTTCAGTGTTTTGCTTCCGGGTTAGAGGTTACAGCCTGTCCGCTGCTTGGAAGTTTCTAGCACTGAGTAACATGTGAAGTGATGTGAGATATTAAAGAGCTTCTCCGTATCTGTGTTCTCGGGTGTGTTTCTGCAGTAAAACCGGCGATGTTCGGGTGTTTAGTCGCGGGCAGACTGGTGAGATCATCACAATCATCATAATCACACACACACACATGAAGATCGGCATAATCACACACAGTAACACATGAAGATCATCAATCACACACAATAAAGCATGAAGTCATATCGCGTGTAATTCTACTGATGGTGACGTTTATATGATTTCAGGATGACGTCAGATTAACATTTCATTACACATGCCACTTGGGTGACCCCATCAAACAAACCAAATGTGGGACGATTATAAGTTAGTGTACGTGGGACATGTTACCAACATTAAAACATACCCTGAAACTGTTAATGTCTATATAACTTAATAAAAACATTTGTATTCTTCTGCCTTTCAGCTGTAAATGAACAAATAAAACAACATTTAGAATTCGATAGATAGACTTTCTTATATATTAAGAATATATTAAAAACCAAAAACGTTCATATTTTTAGAAAGGATGTGAATTAAAACAACCACAGCAGGCAACGGGTTAAACAACAACAGATAAATTCTGTTAAATTACAAAATTTTAATTGACCGAATTATCCATGTTTTCTGACAGGGAACATATGAAACGAATCACCGGTCCATGTTTTGATTGACAGCTGTCAGAACCGACAGTGACCGTGTTTACTCCTTTCTTTTCAACCATTGGATAAGATATAAAAACGGCTGTTGTATTTGTAGGCTATTTAGACGAAGCGCTGTTAAAAATAGGCGAAAAACTACTGCAAAAATAATAAATAAAATGCTTTCTTAAAAAGGCAAAAGAACGCATGCACGTTTTCTTATATAATAATTAAAAACCAAGAGACTGATGAAAATGTGGGACATGGGGTGAAAGTGTGCTGTACAACGCAAAGCGGGACAGGTGGTCATGATCTGGTCTTCCTCTAGTCTTGATCTGGTCTTCCTCTGATCTTGATCTGGTTTAGCTCTGGTCTTGATCTGATCTTCTTCTGATCTTGACCTGGTCTTGATCTGGTTTAGCTCTGGTCTTGATCTGATCTTCTTCTGATCTTGACCTGGTCTTGATCTGGTTTAGCTCTTGGTCTTCCTCTAGACTTGATCTGATCTTCTTCTGATCTTGACCTGGTCTTGATCTGGTCTAGCTCTGGTCTTGATCTGGTCTTCCTCTGATCTTGATCTGGTCTTCCTCTAGACTTGATCTGATCTTCTTCTGATCTTGACCTGGTCTTGATCTGGTTTAGCTCTGGTCTTGATCTGGTCTTCCTCTAGACTTGATCTGATCTTCTTCTGATCTTGACCTGGTCTTGATCTGGTTTAGCTCTGGTCTTGATCTGGTCTTCCTCTAGTCTTGATCTGGTCTTCCTCTAGACTTGATCTGATCTTCTTCTGATCTCTGACCTGGTCTTGATCTGGTCTCTGATCTGGTCTTCCTCTAGTCTTGATCTGGTCTTCCTCTAGACTTGATCTGATCTTCTGATCTCTGATCGGGTTTAGCTCTGATCTTGATCTGGTCTTGCTCTGGTGTGTTTCAGGTCCAGACAGATGCGCAGCAGGTCTCCGCGGATAAGTTTGTGTTCGACCTGCCGGACTGCGAGCGTGTGCATCACGTGGTGGTGTTCCTGCTGGGCACGGTGCCCTTCCCGGCTGGCATGGGTGGCGCGGTGTACTTCTCCTTCCCGGACCCTGCGCTCGGCCCGGTCTGGCAGCTCCTGGGCTTCATCACCAACGACAAGCCCAGCGCCATCTTCAAGATCTCCGGGCTGAAAGCTGGTGAGCCTTCTGTGTAAAACTCCTTTAAATCACTTGACATACACATGCTAATCACAGGAGAACATAGAATCTGCTCAGAATATCAGACATCATCTAAACTGTGTGTGTGTTCCAGGCGAGGGTGGTGCGCATCCGTTCGGGATGATGGCTGCTTCTCAGGCTCCATCAGTCGCTCAGGTTCGGAGTCTCCGTTGAGTCTCTGGATCTTCTCGCACAACAAACACCAGTTTCACACTCGGCCGTCTCCACCGTCGACTCCTTCACACAGGTCAGAGAGATAACACTGCGATATTCATCCCAAACACTGACCTGCAGATGAGCTGAATCTGTCCAAACACTGACATCAGTGTGCGTGTATCGGAGTGTGTGTGTGTGTGTGTAGCACTGTGTGTCTGTGTGTATCAGAGTGGGTGTGTGTGAAGCAGTGTGTGTGTGTACCGTTACTGAGACGAGCTTCTGGTTGTTTCCTCAGTTCACACAGAAGATGCTGGAGAGCTTCTACAACTTCACCTCCTCGTTTGCGCTGTCTCAATCCCAGATGACGCCGAACCCTTCAGAGATGTTCGTTCCTGCGAGCTCCATCCTCAGATGGTGAGTGTGTGTTCAGATCAGCCCCCGAGGCTGTGTGTGGTGTGTGTGTGTGTGTGTGTGTGTGTGTGTGTGTTCAGATCAGCCTCAGGTGTGTGTGTGTGTGTGTTCAGATCAGCCTCAGGTGTGTGTGTGTGTGTGTTCAGTGATGATATTCTGTTTCTTACAGGTATGAAAACTTTCAGAGGCGACTGATGCAGAATCCAAACTTCTGGAAGACGTGACGCTTGTGTTGTGTTCTTAATAGTTTCCTAGAGAAGAGAATAATCTTGTTTAATGTTCAGTTTTAATGAGTTTCACCTGGACAAGAATATTTCTCATTATAAAAACTGCCTGGTATTCCCTCTTTTGCTGAAGACATTTTATAAAACATGGTGAACTCGTAATAAATAAATACCACTTGGTTACATGTTATTTGTCATGTCTTGTTTATTTGCAAATCAATGTCCAAATAACTTCAATATATAAACATGATATAACAGTATGATAATTACTGATGTGTTTATTGAACAGGCCGAAAGAACCGTAATAATGTTCAGCCGCTTTAGTTTGACTGCAGACACTATTCTACTGTTTGTTTCAATAAATATATTTTAAAATGTAATCTGATATGTGTAGATCATTCTCTCAGCCACACACGTTCTCAGACACACACACATACGTTCTCGCACAGAGACCCGTTCATCCAGTCAGAGAAACTCTCAGTATTACAGCCCCAGACTCATCATTCCCGTGACTGAGCACTAGACCCGCAGATGAACGTCCTGTCAGGATAGAGGATATGTGCCATGAAAATCCATTAGTTCATATTTAACAACGTTTAATTTTGTTAGATGAGGTTGAGAGGTTATGTTTGCAGTGTAAAGCTTTAGTACAGATGTTGTATGTCTATTGACATGTGATTCAACTTGTTTGTCTTAGCTTGAGCTCAAATATTATACATTATTAAGGATTGTTCATCATTTACTCACCCTTATGTTGGTCCAAACCTGTGTGAGATTCTTTCTTCTGTTGAACACAAAAGGGGATAGTTTGAAGAATGTTGGCAACCAGACAGTTAACATGGCTATCGTCTGTCCCGCCTTTACACAAGTCATAGAATATCAGTTATTCAATTATTGATTTATTGTTGAATTTGTATTTTACATTCATGACACACCCACTCACACATTCATTTTAATAATTATATATATATATATATATATATATATATATATATATATATAATATATATATTTTATATATATATAAATTATTAAAATAAAATGATATCAGACGTAACTTATCCAGCCTGTGAGGTTGTGTGTTACTCGATAGCCTGCGGGTGTTCGATAGTCTCATTTTCATTTGTGCTGATGAAGTCAAACTCAAGCACATAAACTCAAACTCAAGCAGAGAATACAGTATTCTTCCTCTTCACTGAGAGCATGTTCATTTCCTCGCTCTGCTGGGAGAGAATGATGTAAATGTAGCGTGAATGTGAAGCGTGTGGACAGCTGTTCCACTTTCCCCAGACTCAGATCAAACTGATATCCCACATTTATTGAGCAACACTCCAGCCAGAGTCCAGCCTTGATTCCAGATGTTCACACACACACACACACACACACAGAAGAGGCCATCAAATCACACAAACCAACATCAAAGCAACAAACCATCAACAAACCAACAACACACCGACAATAAACCAACATAAACCATCAACAAACCAACAACAAACCAACATAAACCATCAACAAACCAACAACAAACCAACATAAACCATCAACAAACCAACAACAAACCAACATAACCCATCAACAAACCAACATAAACCATCAAAAAAACAACAACAAACCAACATAAACCATCAACAAACCAACAGCAAACCAACATAAACCATCAACTAACCAACAACAAACCAACATAACCCATTAACAACATAAACCAACAGCAAACCAACATAAACCATAAAAAAAACAACATAAACCATCAACAAACCAACAACAAAACATCAACAAACCATCAACAAAACATTAACAAACCAACATAAACCAACAACAAACCAACATAAACCATCAACAAACCAACATAAACCAACAACAAACCAACATAAAACATCAACAAAACATCAACAAACCATCAACAAAACATTAACAAACCAACATAAACCAACAACAAACCAACATAAACCATCAACAAACCAACATAAACCAACAACAAACCAACATAAACCATCAACAAACCAACATAAACCAACAACAAACCAACATAAACCATCAACAAACTAACATAAACCATCAACAAAACATCAACAAAACATCAACAAACCAACACAAACCAACATAAACCAACATAAACCAACAGCAAACCAACATAAACCAACAACAAACCAACACAAACCATCAACAAACCAACAACAAACCAACACAAACCAACATAAACCATCAACAAACCAACAACAAACAACAACAAACCAACACAAACCAACATAAACCAACAACAAACCAACATAAACCATCAACAAACCAACATAAACCAACATAAACCAACATAAACCATCAACAAACCAACATAAACCAACATTAACCAACATAAACCAACAACAAACAACAACAAACCAACATAAACCATCAACAAACCAACAACAAACCAACATAAACCAACAACAAACCAACATAAACCATCAACAAACCAACATAAACCATCAACAAACCAACATAAACCAACATAAACCAACAACAAACCAACATAAACCATCAACAAACCAACAACAAACCAACATAAACCAACATAAACCATCAACAAACCAACAACAAACCAACAACAAACCAACATAAACCAACATAAACCAACAACAAACCAACAACAAACCAACATAAACCAACAACAAACCAACAACAAACCAACATAAACCATCAACAAACCAACAACAAACCAACATAAACCAACATAAACCAACATAAACCATCAACAAACCAACAACAAACCAACACAAACCAACAACAAACCAACATAAACCAACATAAACCAACAACAAACCAACATAAACCATCAACAAACCAACAACAAACCAACATAAACCAACATAAACCAACATAAACCATCAACAAACCAACACAAACCAACAACAAACCAACATAAACCAACATAAACCATCAACAAACCAACACAAACCATCAACAAACCAACAACAAACCAACACAAACCAACACAAAATCAACAACAAACCAACATAAACCATCAACAAACCTAATCCTAAACCGCTGTTGCAGGCGGTATAACAACATTTGTCTCTATGAGGTCAGATGTCAAATCACACACTCTGTTTACATGGAGACTCTGACATCACAACGGTTGACTGTGACATTATGAACCACAGGACACATAAGTGACTCATGAAATTCAGTGAGGTTGAGGAGAAACACACACACACACACACACTAGATAGACCAGCATGAACCAGTCTTGTCCCTTCACTCGGCCTTCACTCCTCCTCCCCTCGTTTTCTATGTAAGTGGGTGTTTCTGTGAATAATCTTACACAGAATCATTCCGATGGGAAATTTCCTGGCATGTTTTCCTCTTACTGATGGATTCCAGCGTTTTTAAACTATTGGGTGAATTTCAGTGATGCTGAGGAACAAACAGCATTCGCTGCAAAGCTGAGCTGATACACACATTTATTTCTACAATATCACGTGAACGCTGAAAATAAGAGCCACCATTTTTATGGTTTATGATGATCAGCTCAGATCAGAAGTTGAAACATAGAATGAAATAGTTAATTATTGTAAACTATAAATAGATAGTCTCATTTGTCTATAAATCCACACTCCGGAAGAAAGTGTTGTGGTGTTTGGTGTGAATGAGTCACTAGCAGAGCGTTCCCATTCCAGCACTTATTCCAGTCCACCATCGAACTGACTGAATTCATCTCTGCTCCAGAGTCTGTAGCTGTACACACCCGTGTAATACTCCAGACAGCAACATGGTGTCGGCCCACATCCGATACGTGTGGAATCCATGTGTACCAGATGTGGGCCGACACCATGTTTCTGTCTGGGGTATCAGAGACCCTGTTTAATGTCGTAATGGGAACGGAAGAGCGGTGTTTTGTCCCGTGACTACAGCGTCTCTCGGTCACCCAGTTGATCTGCATTTATCACATGTGAAGCCCTCAGCGCTGACAGAGAGAGCTCTGCTGGACATCTGCAGGCAGTGCAAGTGGAGAAGACACGACTCACCATGTTTTTTTTACTAATCCTGCTCACCTCAGTCGTTTGATGGACTCGTGAAAGGCACGAGCGTGAGAGGTAGAGGTAATAATAATAATTTGTTACATTTATATAGCGCTTTCTCTGGGACCCTTAAAGCGCTTCACATATGGAAGGGGGAATCTCACTGCATGATCATCTGAGTGCAGCATATGTACATCTGGAAAACACCAAAACACGTGAACTATGAAGGAGTGAAACACAAACCAGTGACGCTTTAGAACAATCAGAGGAAGAAGCAGGTCACACACAGCGAGGAAATATGAGGAGGAGGAGGAAATCATGATGGA
Organism: Hybognathus amarus; assembly: GCA_030378365.1. Taxonomy (NCBI): domain Eukaryota; kingdom Metazoa; phylum Chordata; class Actinopteri; order Cypriniformes; family Leuciscidae; genus Hybognathus; species Hybognathus amarus. The sequence goes on from JAQIUQ010002255.1 coordinate 62,733, forward strand.
AAACAAACCAATATTCCAGCCCAGCGTTTCCCTGAGTTTCATGAAGACATAGAGCGAGTTTATGACTGCTAAACTAATGCACTGATTCACAGTTCACATCAGTGTCATAATTCAGCAACGGGTATCACTAATACTGTTCCATCATTAATCAATGACTACAACGAAAGTTAACATTCTAATAACTAATATGAACTAATAAGAAACTTTGATTAATGAATTAGTAAGTAATAGCACTCAGTTGAAGGATGTTGTTGTTCACTGTTCGCTAATCAGTCTTTATTCACAGCTGGCAGAGGACTGGAAGAACTGCTAATTCACAATATATAATTCATTCTAAAGTGAAGGTTATGGAAACTCGCTAATGACTCTAGTGTTTCCTAATCCTTCTGACGGAATTGCTAATTATTTGTAACAATGTTCTAAAGTGAAAAGCACGATAATGATTCAAGTTTTGAGGTATTTGTGAGATAATAAAAGCTTCTGATGGATTTGATGACACAAGTCATTACTTTGTTTTTGGTTTTTTTGCGCACAAAAATTATTCTCGTCGCTGGATAAACTTAGGGTTGAGCCACTGTCGATACCATGATCTCCACTTCAGAATACTGATCCAAATGATAATTAATTCATTCAGAATGAAGTTGATCAAACCATTATCTTCAGTCATTATCTTATTAAACCTGAAGAGTTTACCTTGGTCGTTACTAGAGAGTTATTCACGTTCTTCATTTGTTCCTGTGAAGTTATTCATGAATGATAGAACAAGTTCTAAAGTTCTACCAAGCAAGGGAAACTTTTGTTGAAAATAAAACATAATCCAGGGTGAAGTGATCCTAACCTGGGCTTTAGAAAGACGCTACCTCAGAGTTTAATGTGGGAATCCGTTCAGGAGGAGGAACACACCAGATCCGGCCCCAGTAATCGCTCTCGATCTCAGCCTTTAGTGGAGAGAAACATTGATGTCAAAACTCTGTGAAAGACTTACATTTACATTTATTCATTTAGCTGATGCTTTTATCCAAAGCGACTTACAACTGCTATACATGTCAGAGGTCGCACGCCTCTGGAGCAACTAGGGGTTAAGTGTCTTGCTCAGGGACACATTGGTGTCTCACAGTGGATTCGAACCCGGGTCTCTCACACCAAAGGCATGTGTCTTACCCACTGCGCCACCACCACCCCTTGAGACACGTTCCTCGGTGTGTGTGATTGAGCATCACTGCATTAACTAACTGTTAGCATTCCTTCTCACTAAATACCTGCACAGTCAATCCCTCAGTGTTTGGATGGTGTGTGTCCGTGTGAATCCGCACACAGCTGGGATCTCTCAGGAACTCGGATCCTGTCAGGAAGTGTCTGACTCAGGCCTGAAGCTCCCGTCCACACCCAACATTCCCTGCGATGGAGCACGGGGACGCTCTGAGCTTCAAAACAAACCCACGCTGCGGAGTGTGTGTGTGTGTGTTTGCAGACGGGCATCTCACCTCATACAGTCCCACAGAGATGCACGAATAGCAGGAAGTGGACGCTCAGAGCCGCGCGGGTGACGCTTCATCTGTGACGCCAGAGATGATGGATCTATATTTCATTCAGTGACCATCGACAGCAGATCAGCTCAAAAATAAACATTAAAAGGACTATTTCTGGACGTGTATTATTAACGTACAACAGTAATTCCACGCTCATGTTAGTGCTTCTGGGTAATGTCTAGAGTTATTGTGCACATGCAAAAATCTCATTTTGATTGATGTCACTTTAATGGTCAGGTCACAGTGTGCTCAGAAAACAGTCATAAGTAGGTCTGCTTAATCAAAGAAACTTTTGATTTTTCAACCCATATAGTCTTCACAATAATGCCTGTCGTTACACAGATGGATAATTAGACACTGAGCCCTGAGTCGACTGCTGGATCAGAGAGTGTTTTTGAGTTCGACCTCAGATGAATCATCGCCGCACCCAACACACTCATTCCCACTGCTCTCTGAATGGTAAAATCAGTGTGTTTTCCAGGTGTGTGTTACTGCTGGGTGTGCGTTTCCACCTCAAGCCATGACCAGTCAAAACCAAATCATATGAACGGATGGTAAAACTGTGTAACAATAAGCACTTTGTGAAACAGAAACACCAGCAGCAATGAGAACTACACTGCTTTTCTTTGATCTGATTATGTGAGATTTGATTTGATGTCCTCATGATCAGGAAGACAGTCCTTTCACTGTCGTCCAACACCGTTTCAGAAACCACTGCTCTGGGAACAAATGTGACCCTGGACCACAAAACCAGTCACATAAGTACACTTTTTGAAATTGAGATTTATACATCATGTAAGAGCTGAATAAATAAGAGTTCCATTGATTTATGGTTTGGTAGGCAATATTTGCCTGAGATACAACTATTTGAAAATCTGGAACCTGAGGGTGCAAAAACATTGAGAAAATCACCTTTAAAGTTGTCCAGTTTTGTTCGCGAATTGTGTTGCATTCACTCACAAAAATAAATGTTTTTATATATTTATGGTAAGAATTTGACAACATATCTTCATGGGACACGATCTCTACTTAAAGGGATAGTTCACCCCAAAATGAAAACTGTCAGTAATTCCTGTTGTTCAACCCCGTAAGACTTTCGTTCGTCTTCAGATAGATCTTTGTGATTAAATCTGAGAGCGGTCTCTCTCCTCCATAGGCTTCTAAGGGATCGAAAAGGCCGGACCAGAAAAGTTAAAGACATCGTTCAAGTAATCCGAGTGACGACAGTGCCTCAACCTTAAGTTTATCTAGTGACGAGAATACTTTAAGTGCGCAAAAAACAAACAAAAATAACGACTTTATTCAACTATGGATTTCCTTCTCAGTGGGCCTCGAGATTTCACGCAGTGTACCCCAGCACACACACACACACACAGAAGCACTGGCTGTCACTCAAAGACCTCTTCCACACCAGGACACCGGAGAACAACCCGATGCTGGAACTGCAGACGCCTGATCATCCAGGCTTCTCCTCCTGCGGCTCGTCGACAACTAGAGGTGGAGATAGAAGGTGGAGACGGGAGGTGGAGACGGGAGGTGGACGTGGAGACGGGAAGTGGAGATGAGTAGGTGGAGACGCAGTGGTGGAGACAGAGATGGAGACAGGAGGTGGAGACGGGAGGTGGACGTGGAGACGGGAAGTGGAGATGAGTAGGTGGAGATGCAGTGGTGGAGACAGAGATGGAGACAGGAGGTGTAGATGGGAGGTGGAGACGGGAGGAGGAGACGCGTAGGTGAAGACAGGAAGTGGAGATGAGTAGGTGGAGACGCAGTGGTGGAGACGGGAGGTGGAGACCGGAAACACTGGTGGAAACGCTACTTTAATTGCAAATATTAGTTATTAAACTTTTTTTTTTTCTTTTATCAAGACATTTTTTCCTAACCATATAAAAACATCATACTGTTAAATGCTATAACTAAAGTAAAATCTCAAATGTTAGCCTGACTCCAGGGCGTTTCTGCCATGTGCTCATCGGCTGGCATGAGCGCTGCTGGCACAACACTAATCCCGGAGGAATTTGCTTGGAGAACATCTGAGTCAGTGACACGCTTTGGTTTGTTTTGGACAGGCTTGTTGTTCCGTGTCCAGCTCAGCGCTCCTGAACTCATGAACAGGGGCTCGTGTGTGACTCCTGTGGGAAGCGCGGGGGATTCGGCCTGTACATTCCTCAACTCTAAACATGGATTCGTTACAAATGACGTCACGCTTTCTAGGATCAAAAACCAGATGTTCTTATTTCTAACTCTGCAGAAGTGCAAATGGAAAATTAACAGGCCTTTTATTTTAGACACACAAGAAGAGGAATTTTGTTTTGCACAGTAGTTTATCATTCTGGCATGGATCTGTGGGGAAAACAGCTTCATGAGGCGGTTTATATTGAGTTGGCAAACATCAGGTGTCTTAACCACTTTCTCACTGACTCTCTCACATCTCAAACGCAGATGTTTCACCTCCTCACTCGGGCTTGCGTGCCAGAGCAGATTCAGCACTTCTCACGGTCACATATTTCGATCAGTGATAATGACTTAATGCAAAAAAAATGCATTAAAATGCATTTAAATAAGCAGCACACATAGGACCGCATCTGCACATACTGGCACTGGACGCAACACAGAGATCATTTGGACACTGAAAGGTAAAGTGTGCAGAGAAAGCAGGTCTCAGATCAGCGTAGGAGCGTCTGCAGACATGAAGTCTTGAAGAGACAGACGGGTCTTTCATCCGGAGACGGAGTCGCCCACCGCGTGCTGTTAATGTCACTGAAGACACTGGCCAACTGAACTAAACTCTTACACTCAGTACGCCGCTACATTGCTTTCTCATCACTGCATCATTTTGGAAATAATAATTTGCATGTTTTGCATGATCTTATTGAGATCAAATAGGGTTAAAGTTAGTTACTATTCATTCATAGCACTGGAAGTGGAAGGTCAAGTCACACGCACTGCATTCTGGGAAACAGTATCTCACACACTGTGCTTTGTCGTCTACTGCATGTTGAACAGCTGTGTCTGTGCAAACTGTAGACGATATACAAGGGCTTTTTCTATGGCAAAAATAAAGCATTATGAAATACAAGAACAAATAAAAAAGCACTCATATTTAAGCAGAAACTGTTTCAGATGGAAAATAAGTGTCTCGCACTCACAGGTGGAGGTTGAGCTGATAATGAAGATCCGCCCTGCTGTGTTTCAATTCCTCGTATTTCATAAAGCTTTATTTTATTGTGTTCCTTTATCGAAAGAAGTGATATCTGCGAGATTTCCAGTCCAGATTTAGACCTACCATAGTACCGAGACAGCTCTCATTAGAGTCACATGATCTGCTCTCATCATCCAATCATGGTTGTATATCTCTAATAGTGTATCTTGATCTTAGTGCTACATTTGACACAATTGACCACAACATTCTTTAAAATAGACCACAACATTTTTCAAAATAATTTGAAAATTATTTTGGCATTAGTGGAATTGCATTAGCATGGTTTAAATCACACTTACCTGGCCGTTATCAGTTTGTAGCAGTAAATGAAGAGATGTCCTATCGATCACAAGTTCAGTATGGCGTACCACAAGGCTCAGTACTAGGACCGCTGCTGTTCACTCTGTACATGTTACACACACACACCAACACACACACACCAACACCCACACAGACACTGTACATGCTACCCTTAGGAGACATCATTAGGAAACATGGAATTAGCTTTCACTGTTATGCTGATGATACCCAGCTGTATATTTCTTCAAAATTTAACAAAACTTTCCATTTTACAAAATTAACTGAATGCATAGCGGATACAAAGAAGTGGATGACTAGTAATCTCCTACTACTAAATTCTGGAAAAAAAAAGAGATTCTAATTATTGGACAAAAAACTTCCACACGTAACAGCCTAGAATACTCTCTAACACTCGATGGCTGCTCAGTCTTCGTCGTCGGTTCAGGAACCTGTGTGTGTGTGTGTGTGTGTGTGTGTGTGTGTGTGTGTGTGTGTGTGTGCTCTTTGATACCAATCTCTCATTTGAAAGTCATGTGTCTAGCATCTGTAAAATCTAAATTACGCCATATGCTCTCATTATCAAATGCGTAACAGTTAGTTCATGCGTTCATGACCTCAAGGCTAGATTACTGTAATGCTCTACTGGGTGGTTGCCCTGCACGCTTAATAAACAAACTTCAGCTAGTCCAAAACGCAGCCGCTCAAGTTCTTACCACAACCAGGATATATGACCATATTAGCCCGGTTCTGTCAACCCTGCATTGGCTGCCTATTAAACATTGTATACATTTTAAAATATTGCTGATTACTTATAAAGCACTAAATAGTTTATCAGTAAAATGTTGCCAGATGTTGCTACAAAAAACAAGAAAAACAAAACAAATAATAATCCGAAATAAGTTCAAAGCTTGTGTTTTGAAAATAAGATTAATATATCACTAAGCCTAACATTAACTTTCCACTTTATAACTTTCTAAAGTGTCGCATTAAACCAGAAAGACAGGTCCAGAAGACTATTGCACCTTTCCATTAGGTGGATCTGGCAACACGGAGACTGTACCCGCGCACTCACACAACGCACTCTCATTCACCGCACTCGTCTCAGATAGCCTATGAGGTGGTTTAAACGGCTGATTAATCATTTAGAGAGCTTGACATTTTATTTTTGAATGTAAAAAAAGACAGAGGTCCGGACTTCGGTGACTTATAGCTGGCTACGGCCATGGACTTCTGACATATTGTTAGCATTGTTGTCATCATTGTCAGACTCAGCGGACATCACAAAAAAGTTTGTTACCTTCTGCAATTTTGCTGAAAACGTTTTGCTTTCCTCCCGCGTCCTGCTTTTCAGCACCGCTTGGGTAGCTGTAGCTTTGCTTCATTTTTACTCTGTCTACTACTCTGTACAATCTGTCTGTCACTGCTTATTCTCCGTCAGTTTTTTGGCGCATTACAGCCTTGTCCCTTTCGTACGCAGAAAGTCAAGTGAGAAAATGGAATAGTCCAATGCAGTGAGTTGAGGTGCGGGGGGTGGGGGGGGGGCTCCTGTCTGCGACACTAATGATTTTATGCGTTTTTTTTAAAATATATAATTTGCGAAAAGGAAAAAAAAAAAAAACAACTTAAGGAAAAAAACAGACAACTTAAGGATAATTTAATGGGACATTTTGGTAGCTCGGGGCCCAAGGCAGTTGCCGACCTTTGCCTAATTTGGTTAAGTCCGCCCCCTACCACTACCACACTAGATAGACACACACACACACATTCACACTCCTGCAGTAAAACAGGATAAATGTTAATGCATAGATTAGGTCATCCGGAACTGTGAAACACTTCCCTTAAATCCTGATGTAGCCTACTTATGCAAATTTATATTTAACACAGTAACGTATTCATTAAAATACACAGCGACAAAGAAAGACTGATTAAAGAAATGAAAGATTAAAGACATTATTTAAACCACTCAAAACCAGTATGTGGGTTTTTCGAGGCGAATTTTTGCAACAGATCATAAAACAAACACGCAGAATCTCCGCGGATCATCTGAAGACTCTTTATCTCGAGTCACGTGATCGGAGGAGTCTCGGGCACGAGCTGCGCGCCCACTCGCGGAGCACGAGCAGAACCTAACAGAACTCAGCAGACAGAGGAGAGATGTAGACACTGCAGGATCTCCTCCATGCCCTGAAACACTGCTCTACTCGAATCATCGGTTTAATATCCGACACACCCGCGCGCGCGCACGCACAGGTGAGAATCCCTTACACTCGGAACATTCATTCACCTGACACTCGCTGAACTGCTGCCTTAAACTTTTGTAGTACAATGAACGTGGATGTTTAAGTAATTTCAATTTAAATTACATTAAACTGACAAAAAGAAGAGTTGAATCTTGTTTAACTTATATTTAAAACGTTTATTTTGATGAGTTAAAGCAGTGTAAAAACATGTTGTTATTGATCGTATAATTTTTCACAGTGTGTATAAATCACGATCATCTCATTGGAGATTCTGTTTCTAATCTATGGGTCTGTGTATCAGAATCCTGTGTGTTTAGTAACCATAGTGATTACTGCTGTTTTCATGGCTGTCATGGAAGCGGACATTTTCTCACACTCATCCTTCAGAAATATTTCCATGGATTCTGTCCCTGGTGAATAAAGAAAGTCCCAGAAGCCGCTGTAACGCACTCGGCTGGAAGATTTAACGCGTTTACATGATTCGCCAGTTAAACAGCAGTGAGACCTTTGACCTTTGGCACAGGACAGTTGTGCGACTAACGGAGTTCTGAATCCTTGCAGAATTGCAGTCAAGTCGAGGAACACTGACATCTCCACCCTTTATCAAATCTTAATTAAATTCAAATAAGGATTTTTTAGTCATATTGTGTAGTTGTGCTTTTATTTGTGATATTAATGCAATGAAACATGACAAATTGTATGGACATATTTTTTGTCCAGACTGTGATACAAAGAAATTATGAACACATGCACAAAAAGAGAACCAACCAAATTATTAATACCTGATACAACAATGTTTGCTTTTTCCCTGTTAGCTTTTAGTCTTTTTTACGCATTTTTGGCATAGTAAAATAAAACCTGTTGCTGTAGTGTGCATTTTTTGCCAAATAATTTTGCCATATAAATATTTTAATCAAGTTTAGTGTTTTGTTTTTGTCTCATATTAATTATATCATTAATTATCATATTAAAATATTTATCAAAAATTAAAACATTTTCCTCATATTTGTATGGCTTAATTAAACTTGTAGAGTCATTTAAACCTATTTTAAAAATTCCACCGACATGAGCTGCATTTAACCCGATCCCTCGTTCCGTTCCCTCGCTCTGTTCCCTTGTCCGGTTCCCTCGTCTCATTCACTCACCCTGTTCCGTTCCCTTGGGTCGTTCCTTCGGGTCGTTCCCTCGGGTCGTTCCCTCATTCCATTCCCTCAGCCCATTCCCTCGTATTCGGCTTATTCCCTCGTCTCGTTCCGTTCCCTCACCGCGTTCCCTTGTCTTGTTCGCACCCTGAGCCACATTCCCACGTCTCGTTCCGTTCCCTCATCTCATCACCTTGTCCCGTTCCCTCAGCTCGTTCCGTTCCCCTCGTCCCTTTCCCTAAGCCCACTCTCTTGTCCTATTCCCTCGTCCCTCTCCCTCGGCTCGTTCCGTTCCCTCATCACGTTCCCTTTTTCTGATTTTTTTTGACGGACGAACACACCGAGGCAGTGTGCAAGCGTGATTGACATAACGTGAAGTCGTATTTATTTTTTACCTGCGAAAATGTCAGATTCAGTGTGCAAGGGCCTTAACAGCGTGTGTGACTGATGTTTACCTGCTCTGCTCTCAGGTGTGCTGATGGCGTGTCTCTCAGCCCCGCTCTGCTGGCACTGCTGCTGCTGTCGGCCAGCTCGGCCCCGGGGCCCCAGTGGCCCATCCAGAGGGTGCCGGTGATCTGGGCTCAGCACACGGAGGACCGGGCACCGCCTCACTTCCTGCGGGCGCCTCAGCTGGAGCTCAACACTTCCTGCGGGCAGGCCTGCCACCGGCGAGCGGCTCCACCCAGCGACTCGGCCCTGCGGCTTCGCTTGTCCTATGAGACGCTGTACTCCAGCGGCCGGCTGAACTCAGACCGCCGTGGGAATCTACGGGTTTGACGCTGAACAGCTTCACCAAGACGCCTGCCATTCGCTCCAGACCCAAACGCCAGATCTTCGGCCACGACAGCCGCTTCAGTATCGTAGGGCAGGACTTCCTCTTAAACTACCCGTTCTCCACCGCGGTGAAGCTGTCGACCGGGTGCTCGGGGACGCTAGTGGGTGAACGACATGTGCTGACAGCGCGCACTGCGTCCACGATGGCAAAAACTATGTGAAAGGAGCCCAGAGGCTGAGAGTCGGGTTCCTGAAGCTGCAGAAACACCCATCGGGCAGAAGCGGCACGACCGGCAGACCGGACCGGATGAAGTTCCAGTGGATCCGGGTGAAGCGCACACACGTGCCGAAGGGCTGGATCGAGGGCACCGCTGAACGACATCGGCATGGACTACGACTACGCCCTGCTGGAGCTGAAGAAGGCGCACCGGCGACGGCACATGAAGCTGGGCATCAGTCCCTCCGCTGCGCTGCTGCCTGGGAAGCGGGTCCAGTTCTCCGGCTTTGACACAGACCGGCCAGGTCAGCTGGTGTACCGCTTCTGCCGGGCTTCGGATGAGACCTACGACCTGCTGTACCAGCGCTGCGACGCTCAGCCCGGCGCTGAGCGGTTCCGGCGTCTATGCCCGCATGTGGAGCCGCACACAGCAGCGCTGGGAGCGCAAGGTCATCGGGATCTTCTACGGACACCAGCGGGTGGATCTCAGAGGGTCACCTCAGGAGTTCAACGTGGCGGTGCGCATCACACCGCTCAAATACGCCCAGATCTGCTACTGGATCAAGGGGAACTACGTGGACTGCAGAGAAGGTTGAGGAGCGCCGGCTTCATTCACTTTACTAGCACTCAAGATTCACTTACAACTGCAGGAGTTTCAGTCCAGCAATATACAAGAACATGCTGAAGATCAACATGCTATAAGACACTGTTTTAAAGACTTGTTAAAGGGATAATTCTCCCAAATATGAAAAGTAGCCCATGATTCACTCTCCCTCAAGTCGTCCTAGGTGTGTATGACATTCTTTCAGACAAAAAATCTCCTGACTCTTACAAGCTTTATAATGGCAGTTAATGGCCGATTCTGTTTTCAAGGTTATAAAAGTGCATCTATCCATCAAGTGCTCCACACTCCACAGGCTCCTAGAGATTGATAAAGGCCTTCTGAAGTGAAGCGATAAGTTTGTGTAAGAAAGATATACATTTTTAAAACTATATCGACTATAATAACCAGCTGTAAATCATGGGATGATTTTAATTTTTGGGTGAACGATCCGTTTAAGCCATTCTTGTACAAAAGGAAGGTTGTGCCAAAGAAAGTTTTCAATTAATGTCCATTTAAACTTTTCATTATAATATAGTAAGTGCCTGATTCTAAGACCAACTAAATGAGACTCACTTTATTTTAAGTGTCTTTAACTACTAGTACAAGTACTTGCATTTACATTAATCATTTGATACAATGCAAATATTGTGTTCATACTATGTATTTCTATTTTAAAACTGCCTACATGTAATTACTGTTGAACGAGACTTTGACCTTACCTGTACTGTTGTTCCCCGCATCCCACCTCAAGAGTGTCTGAAACACAACACCAACACAAACACTGAACCTAACGATTACTATGCAAGTACATAAAGACACCTGATAAAAAGTTTAACCATTAGAGGAAGATGATGTTCTGGACAGACACTGGTGAAGGACTAGGACTGAAAGGCACTGGTGAAGGACTGGGACTGAAAGGCACTGGTGAAGTACTGGGACAGAAAGGCACTGGTGAAGGACCGGGACAGAAAGGCACTGGTGAAGTACTGGGACAGAAAGGCACTGGTGAAGGACTGGGACTGAAAGGCACTGGTGAAGGACTGGGACTGAAAGGCACTGGTGAAGGACTAGGACTGAAAGGCACTGGTGAAGGACTGGGACTGAAAGGCACTGGTGAAGGACTTGGACAGAAAGGCACTGGTGAAGGACTGGGACTGAAAGGCACTGGTGAAGGACCGGGACTGAAAGGCACTGGTGAAGGACTGGTTTTCTCTACTGATGTTTGAATGGAAATGCTAATGTTTCTGCTTATGTCTGAGAACTACTGTACGAGATCCTGTGTTTCCCTCTGGTGGTGAGAGACAATTTTGCAGATCTCCACACACACACACACACACACACACACTGTAAACCAGTGGATAATCATTCAATGACACTAATTACTTTCAGAGTTTTAATGTCCTCTGTTACAACACATTAAAAGCTTTTGCTAAAAAAATAGCACCAGTGAGTATGAAGAGATGGCTGCTGGAACTGCACAGATTAGACATCAGAGACACAGAAAAATCACAACGCTTGTCGAGAACATATTTCACATGAAAATCATAAGGAAACAGGTCGTGTTTTTAAGGCTTTTCTTACTTTGAAATTAAGCTCATTTCCAATTAAAATAAAGAGAATTTGATAAGAAGCAAACCCAAACATACTATCATAATGTCAAAAAAAAAAGCCTTTATCTTCCTGATCGACCTTACAGAGAAACATGACCCGACACGAGTTTAGTGATGATGATCATGGGCACTTGAGCTGCTTCTGTCATTTACTCTGGATGTCATTGGAACTTTGAAACAAAAGCGGTTTTATAAAATACTGCAAGCTTAACAGTGCATGGCTCTGCCCACAGCTCACATGGCCACGCCCACTCCTCATGCCCCATGGCCCCCTGGGATTTGGCACAGAGTTAACGTGAACAGCAAATGGAGATGCTGATCGCTCCAGCTTTAAAACAGATCCTGTCGGTGAAGTTTATCTACAGTGATGGATTGAAACCAAGAGGACACAAAAGATGCTTAGCGCAGATAATACTGAAGAGTGCACGTGACCGTCCATCGTTGGCGATGAACCGGACCGCCCCGTGCCGGTCCGTCCTCGTGATTGGCCAGCATTAGCTCTTCCAGTTTTTTTTCTTCTTTTTCAATCTTTGGCAGAATTCGGACATCGTGTGAGACGCGGGCGACTAAACGTCGACGCCAGGATACGCCATCACGCCGTAAACGTAACGTCCGTCTTCTAGTCGTGTGTAACAGTATACAAAATAAAATATTTTATTAAATAGATACAAAGGTTGCATTAAAACAGACGGTATCAAAAGCGAGAGTCTCAGGGCGTCTTGACGGGCAGGCCGTGGCCCGGCGGGTACGAGTACGCCTTGCCCAGAACCAGCCGGTCCCGCAGGAGCTTGAACAGCACGTAGTAGTTGCAGAACAGGATGAGTCCGAGCGAGAGTGTGTGGTTCCAGCGCTCGGACCGCAGCAGCGAGTACAGCTGGTACAGAACCACACTCGACTCGATCCCGATCAGCAGGTTCAGGATCCGCAGCGGCTTGTGGAACAGGAACTGGGCCCAGGAAAACACAAGCATTAGTCAGCGTGAGGAACTGAAGGTCCGGTTAAACATGATCAGAACTCACTAGAATCAGTTCATCATCTACACCTGGAGGCCCAGCACCAGCGCACACTTCTCATCCAGACCGGTCCCAGTGCTGGACTGGTTCAGGAGTGGGAGATGTGCGGTGGTGCTGGGCCTCCAGGAACAGCGCTGGGAACACTGACCCAACCCAGTGTCACGATGACGGCTGAACAAACTCTTAGCTTCCAGTTGACAAAACCACAACAATCCAATCAGGCTTAGTTGGTACCATGAAGCTGATCATTAACTCAGGCTTTGACAGTGACATCAGCAGCAAACAGCCAATCACATGCCATGAACAGACCCTGCGTGATTCAGTTCTCTCTTCTGGACACGGATCATCACGAGGCGTACAAACATTCACACAGCAAGAAGAACATATCCTGCTCTATCAGTCCAAGTGAAAGCTGTCGAGTGAGTTTATATAGTGTGGATATACACACACACACATACATACATACATACATACATACATATATATATATATATATATACAGAGACTGGAACATGTAAGCGCATGTGTTTACTTTTAAAAATATCTATCTTACATAAATCATATTTATTATATATTTTCTGTATATGATACATTTTATTTAACAATTAAATGTTTCGTTTAAATGAATGTGTAATGAAAAAGGAGAATAATAATTCAATAAATAAGTCAGGGAATTAATAAGATAAAATGAATTCCCTAACCCAGGGATAGCACAAGCTAAACTGAAACACACCAGACCAGCGTCATGACACCGGTCTCTGAACACACCAACGAAGACACTCTTCAGAGACTGGATCACACACACACACAGTCAGATCTGACCCTTCATCAGTGACAAACAACTGATGTTTAACCCTATCCTCAAACGCAGCCGATTCATTGGTCAGCTCGATCAGGCATGAGAAGTTCAGATCCATGATTCACATGATGACCAGTGAAAGGATTACAATCAGCCGCAGGTTTGAGCGTCAAAATATCATTTCCAGGTTCTAATTTGGCCTCAGAAAACTAGTAAAATCTAAAAAAAAATTCCCATATTAATTTGTAAATATTTTAAATGTTTAATAAAGGTGCAAAAAGTCATAAACAAAGTTTTACATTTGGTGTAGAGTAAAATGTTGGTATTCAACTTCATTTTTCAGTTTGCAAAAACGGGTTAAATAAGGGAAAACTAATGCAAGTACACTGACCATTTGGACATAATAGGAGACAGAGTTCTTTATTCAATTCATAAAAGAAAAAATAATTACAGGAATAGCCAACTGGACAGAAATAAGGGAGAACCACTCAGGAACTCTGCGTCTTTCCCTGGCATTAATGCTTGGATTACACACGTCTCGAGACCTTCCATTAATAATAATAATGTCTAGTGTGGTGGCTGTGAAATAAACCTACCAACGTCCATTGCCATGATGTTTGGAATGACTTCTCGCGAGAGGAAAAAAAGACGTTTTAGTCGTATAACATAGTTAATGGAAACGCAGTCATTTTGAAATAGTTTTTTATCGACATTTAGAAAATATCGCAAAAAGTTTTGCGCAAATCTGTAATAGAAACGCGGCTAATGACAGTGAGGGGTTTCTACCTGACCCGCAGATACCCAGCAGAGCTCACTCTCTCTCACTTACTCACACTCACGCTCACTCGCACTCGCTCCCTCTCGCACGCTCGCACTCGCTCCCTCTCGCACGCTCGCACTCGCTCCCTCTCGCAGCTCGCACTCGCTCCCTCGCACACTCCGCTCCCTCTCGCACGCTCGCACTCGCTCCCTCTCGCACGCTCGCACTCGCTCCCTCTCGCACGCTCGCACTCGCTCCCTCTCGCACGCTCGCACTCGCTCCCTCTCGCACGCTCGCACTCGCTCCCTCTCGCACGCACTCCCTCGCACACTCACACTCGCTATCTCGCTCCCTCGCACGCTCACACTCACTCCCTCGCACACTCGCTCTTTCACACACTCACACTCGATCGCACTAACTCACTCACTCACACTCGCTATCTCGCTCCCTCGCACACTCGCACGCTCACACTCGCCCTCTCGCACACTCACTCGCCCTCTCGCACACTCACTCGCGTCTCTCGCACACTCGTACTCACTCAATCATAGGTAAAGGTGAGGAGTGACAGATACTCACATAGAACCGGGCGTGCGAGACGTCGGAGGGCAAGGCCACATTACACGGACCGACGGCCTTGTAGAGGCAGCGACTGTGCCGAACCAGAACTCCCTGCGGCCAGATGGTGCTGTCGGACCAGCTGCGCACACACACACACACACACACACACACACTCATTTATACATTGGTTTAACACTATAGAGTTTCACAGCAGCTTTACAGTGATAACAGGAGATAAACGTCAAAAACGTGAATCTGTGAAGAGCTGATGGCGTGCACATGCGCATCACGTGTTTCAGTCTACAGATTTGTGCGTATTGAATATATATGTGTGCAGGCGTGTCTTCACAAAGTGACTTGTCTGGCTGCATAATACATAATTATTCAACGTTTCCGCGGATCCGTGAGAACTGGAATCATTCTGATATGTTTAATCTGTACAGAGGTGAAGGAAGAGAAGTGTTCAGAGAGTGTGAGATGAGATGGTGCGAGCGCTCACATGTGCTGCGGGGCGTTGCTGCCTGAGCCGGGCTCGAGCCTCTGCCATCGGCCCAGGTGCGCTGCGGAGCGGTGCAGAAGGTCGCAGTACCGGGGCGGCAGCAACTGGCTCATCAGCATCACAAAGGCATTGATCCACACCATGATCAGGTGCTCGCAGGACCAGCGCATGTCGTAGTACTGCGTACTCTGGAAAACAGCACGCAAACGTCACACTGCAAATCTCAAATCTCTGAAGACGATGACGTCAAGCCCAAATTATGTATTTAGTCTATAGTGTTTAATTGCCATCTAATGTCCTGGCAGCAGAATACAATGTTTTAGTCATTTATTCTGGGTTATACAGACTCAGAACGGGACGAGGGTCAGGGTTATACAGACTCAGAACGGGACGAGGGTCAGGGGTCATGCACAGACTCAGAACGGGACGAGGGTCAGGGTTCTACAGACTCAGAACGGGACGAGGGTCAGGGTTACATACAGACTCAGGAACGGGACGAGGGTCAGGGTTATACAGACTCAGAACGGGACGAGGGTCAGGGTTATACAGACTCAGAACGGGACGAGGGTCAGGGTTATACAGACTCAGAACGGGACGAGGGTCAGGGTTCATGCAGACTCAGAACGGGACGAGGGTCAGGGTTATACAGACTCAGAACGGGACGAGGGTCAGGGTTACTACAGACTCAGAACGGGACGAGGGTCAGGGTTATACAGACTCAAGAACGGGACGAGGGTCAGGGTTATACAGACTCAGAACGGGACGAGGGTCAGGGTTATACAGACTGCAGAACGGGACGAGGGTCAGGGTTATACAGACTCAGAACGGGACGAGGGTCAGGGTTATACAGACTCAGAACGGGACGAGGGTCAGGGTTATACAGACTCAGAACGGGACGAGGGTCAGGGTTATACACAGACTCAGAACGGGACGAGGGTCAGGGTTATACAGACTCAGAACGGGACGAGGGTCAGGGTTATACAGACTCAGAACGGGACGAGGGTCAGGGTTATACAGACTCAGAACGGGACGAGGGTCAGGGTTCATACAGACTCAGAACGGGACGAGGGTCAGGGTTATACAGACTCAGAACAGGACGAGGGTCAGGGTTATACAGACTCAGAACAGGACGAGGGTCAGGGTTATATAGACTCAGAACAGGATGAGGGTCAGGGTTATACAGACTCAGAACAGGATGAGGGTCAGGGTTATACAGACTCAGAACAGGACGAGGGTCAGGGTTATATAGATTCAGAACAGGACGAGGGTCAGGGTTATATAGACTCAGAACAGGATGAGGGTCAGGGTTATATCGACTTGTAGAGGCCGGCGCTCACCTTGACGAAGCACAGTGGGAGGAAGGCCACATAATACGCACTGAACAGCGAGTTGAACAGCACTTCTTTGATGCGGCGGTTGAAGTCGGTTTTAAGCTGCTGGACTTCGGAGCGGATCCGGTCTGGCGACGGGGGGTGGGGGGCAGGAGTGGGCGGGGATGGGGGCGGGGCCACACAGCTGATCCTGCAAGTGTTCCCGCAGGAGTTTCAGGAACGGTTTGGGTCTCAGAGGAACATCAGACCCGTCCGGCTCCGAGAACACACAGTCCGACGGGGACCGAGACTCCTGGTGGAAGCAGACCAGCGGCACGTACACACCGAACCTGCGTACACACACACACACATTACACACACACCAGCGGCACGATACACACCGAATCTGCGCGCACACACACACACATCGAACCTGTGCACACACACCAGCGGCATGTACACACCGAACATGCACACACACACACACACACACATTACATGTCATATGAACAGGACTCACGGATAGCCCAGGAACAGCAGGTTGAGCACGGAGTGGTTCCTGAAGAGGTGCACGAGGGTCCAGCACAGAACACACACACACAGCATCAGCAGAACCAACCGGACCGCCAGCAGAACCGTGTAGCGCAGCGGAGACGCTGGACACGCCACACACGCCTGCAACACACACACACCTCTTTATGAAGAAACACTCTTCAGTTCACAGTCACTGATGATCATGATGTGACAAATAGACCACAAATGCATTGTTAAAACTTCCTCTTGCGCTCTCACACACAGTCCTGCACACACACAAACACACACTGCGGGAAAGCCACATGCAAATACGTTCCCTCTGAGCTCCAGTGTGGTGTTTATTATAAAGTTTGGGATTTTCCGACAGAAAGGGAACAGCTAAGCAACATATGAATGTGATCTTGATTTGAAAACGCTTCAGTTCACCAGGAACAGCCTGAACACACACCTCTGAGACGACGGTCCACACGAGTCTCCTGGCCAACATCACGGTGATGAACACAGCCAGGTGAGCGTCCATCAGGTGATAGTTCTGCACAGAGAGACACCTGCACATTACACACACAGTCCGCACAGAACACACACTCACTGCTAGAGATCTTCATCATGAGCGTTTTACACACACACACACACACACACACACACGTGTCGTTCAAACTCGTGTGAGTTTCTTCAGTGGAAGATAAAGGATGTTTAGCAGAAAGTTCACACTGCTCTAAATCACACAGAGGATCGGGTTTATTGAAGTGTGATCAAAATAAAACACACTATATTGAAATCATACGACTCATGTGGGTCTGATCTTCACACACGGCGTTATTGATTTATGATCACTTCAGTCGAACACTGTCAAATTAATCAAATTCATCAGAAGCGCAAATTAAATACAGACTCGACGCATCATTAGCAGAATGTGTGTGTGTGTGTGTGTGTACCAGTGAGGTGGAGGCCGTGGGCTGGCTGTAGGAGGACCACCACACCGTCCTGTAGATGTTGATGTACTGCACGAACAGCGCCACCAGCAGGTAGAGGAACAGCAGCGCCTCGAACAGAAGATTACTGTCCAGAGGAAGATCGGGGATGCGGGAGTGCCGGACGGGATCTGGAGTGATGAGGGCCGTGAGGGGCGGAGCCGAGAGACCCAGCGCACTGCTGTTCCTGACACACACACACACTGCATGATTACACTGCACGGGCGTGTAATCAAAAGCATAATTTCGTGGTGAAGAACGTCAGAAGCAAGCCGAAAACAAGCCTCACCTGCACCGAAGCCCCGCCCCATTGCTGAGGCCGCCGCCCACCAGCGTCTGCAGCGACGGCAGAGCGCAGCGGCTCAGCTGCTGTCTACTGGGACCCCTGCGGCCCCCGGGCATGACCTCCAGCGGCTCCCTGCGGCCCCGTCCTCACGTCTCCACCAGCGTCTCCCTGCGGCTCCGTCACGTCTCGGCCACTGCACGACAAACACAAGCCAAGGGTCCGGTCAGAAGTACTCAGACACAGGGTCACTGACCCGCTAACAAACGCAGCAGCGGTGCAACACATGATGTGTCTTCACATGTTAACAGACAAAACAGGCAACACTCATCTGACACAAAGCAGCAGTTTTTTCTGTTAAAACCGTTGCACCAAAACAGGAAGTTAAAGTGCAATGAGCCTGAAGTTATTAAGAAGAAAACAGCATTAAACTCTCCTGAGGCATGAACACAAAAACCTGCTGAGCTGTTCGTCCAGACAACATGCCGATCAACTTATGATGCACAGATTAGCAAGACCAGACTAACAGCTAACCTACCACTACCACTTACAACCAGACTAACTCATCAACTACACTAACAACCAGGCTAACTCACCAACTACACTTACAACCAGACTAACTCAATACTACACTCACAACCAGACTAACTCATCAACTACACTTACAACCAGACTAGCTCACCAACTACACTAAACAAGACTAGCTCACCAACTACACTTACAACCAGACTAGCTCACCAACTACACTTACAACCAGACTAGCTCACCAACTAAACTTACAACCAGACTAACTCAATACTACACTTACAACCAGACTAACTCACCAACTACACTTACAACCAGACTAGCTCACCAACTACACTTACAACCAGACTAGCTCACCAACTACACTTACAACCTGGCTAACTCACCAACTACACTAACAACCAGACTAGCTCACCAACTACACTTACAACCAGACTAGCTCACCAACTACACTTACAACCAGACTAGCTCACCAACTACACTTACAACCAGACTAGCTCACCAACTGACACTTACAACCAGACTAGCTCACCAACTACACTTACAACCAGACTAGCTCACCAACTACACTTACAACCAGACTAGCTCACCAACTACACTTACAACCAGACTAGCTCACCAACTACACTTACAACCAGACTAGCTCACCAACTACACTTACAACCAGACTAGCTCACCAACTACACTTACAACCAGACTAGCTCACCAACTACACTTACAACCAGACTAGCTCACCAACTACACTTACAACCAGACTAGCTCACCAACTACACTTACAACCAGACTAGCTCACCAACTACACTTACAACCAGACTAGCTCACCAACTACACTTACAACCAGACTAACTCACCAACTACACTTACAACCAGACTAGCTCACCAACTACACTTACAACCAGACTAGCTCACCAACTACACTTACAACCAGACTAGCTCACCAACTACACTTACAACCAGACTAGCTCACCAACTACACTTACAACCAGACTAGCTCACCAACTACACTTACAACCAGACTAGCTCACCAACTACACTTACAACCAGACTAGCTCACCAACTACACTTACAACCAGACTAGCTCACCAACTACACTTACAACCAGACTAGCTCACCAACTGACACTTACAACCAGACTAGCTCACCAACTACACTTACAACCAGACTAGCTCACCAACTACACTTACAACCAGACTAGCTCACCAACTACACTTACAACCAGACTAGCTCACCAACTACACTTACAACCAGACTAGCTCACCAACTACACTTACAACCAGACTAGCTCACCAACTACACTTACAACCAGACTAGCTCACCAACTACACTTACAACCAGACTAGCTCACCAACTACACTTACAACCAGACTAGCTCACCAACTACACTTACAACCAGACTAGCTCACCAACTGACACTTACAACCAGACTAGCTCACCAACTACACTTACAACCAGACTAGCTCACCAACTACACTTACAACCAGACTAGCTCACCAACTACACTTACAACCAGACTAGCTCACCAACTACACTTACAACCAGGCTAGCTCACCAACTGACACTTACAACCAGACTAGCTCACCAACTACACTTACAACCAGACTAGCTCACCAACTACACTTACAACCAGACTAGCTCACCAACTACACTTACAACCAGACTAGCTCACCAACTACACTTACAACCAGACTAGCTCACCAACTACACTTACAACCAGACTAGCTCACCAACTACACTTACAACCAGACTAGCTCACCAACTACACTTACAACCAGACTAGCTCACCAACTACACTTACAACCAGACTAACTCAATAACTACACTTACAACCAGACTAACTCACCAACTACACTTACAACCAGACTAACTCAATACTACACTAACAACCAGGCTAACTCACCAACTACACCTACAACCAGACTAACTCATCAACTACACTAACAACCAGGCTAACTCACCAACTGACACTTACAACCAGACTAGCTCACCAACTACACTGAAACAAGACTAGCTCACCAACTACACTAAACAAGACTAGCTCACCAACTGACACTAAACAAGACTAACTCACCAACTACACTAAACAAGACTAACTCACCAACTACACTAAACCAGACTAACTCATCAACTTGCCACCAGCCATATCACCCTGTAGCCCAAGGCTGGTTGCCTACTGAAGCTAAGCAGGGCTGAGCCTGGTTAGTACCTGGATGGGAGACCTTCTGAGAAAACCAGGTTGCTGCTGAAAGAGGTGTTAGTGAGGCCAGCAGGGGGTGCTCACCCTGTGGTCTATGTGGGTCCTAACGCCCCAGTATAGTGACGGGGAGACTATACTGTCAAAAGCGCACCGTCCTTCGGATGAGAACGTTAAACCGAGGCTCTGACTCTCTGTGGTCATTAAAAATCCCAGGATGTCTTTCGAAAGAGTAGGGGTGTAACCTATCCTGGCCAAATTTGCCCCTTGGCCTCTGTCCATCATGGCCTCCTAATCATCCCCATATACTGACTGGCTTCATCACTGTCTCCTCTCCACCAGTAAGCTGGTGTGTGGTGGGCGTTCTGGCGCAATATGGCTGCCGTCGCATCATCCAGGTGGATGCTGCACATTGGTGGTGGTTGAGGAGATTCCCTCTTCCATATGTGAAGCGCTTTGAGGTCTCAGAAAAAGCGCTATATAAATGTAACAAATTATTATTAACTACACTTACAACCAGACTAACTCATCAACTACACTAAACCAGAGTAACTTATCAACTACACTTACAACCAGAACCAGACTAACTCATCAACAACACTATACCAGACTAACTCATCAACTACACTAAACCAGACTAACTCATCAACTACACTCTTAACCAGATTACCTCAACAACACTTAACCAGACAATCTGAATTGTCTGAACCAGTCGCCGACAGACTAACAATGTCAACGAACTAAATAACACATGTACTAACACACACACAAACAGGAAATAAACAGAATCACTGGTCTGCAGCTGGTAACTGAACTATAACCCTAACTGAACGATATGAATACTGAGCTGATGTGCATTACTGTATTGTTGACTGAGCGCTTGATTAACAACATTAACATTAATGAATAATTAAAGCAGCACTTACCGCACACCAATCATGAGCGCAGACATCAGTCACCTAAACTCTGTGACAACCACATTTGTTTCTCTCTCTCTCTCTGAATTAATGTTTCAATGTAAAGTTTCAGACAGACAAATACGGATATTTCGCGTGTGTTGTTGCAGTCGCGCTGCTCTGTTTTAACGGCCTTTAAATGCAAAACAGAAAGTTGCAGAAGTTCCTCGCGCAGTTACACACCGACGTGGCAAACTGACTCTACGTCACATGACGCCATCAGCCCCGCGACGCGTGGTGCGCACTGCGCAGGCGCGCGCACACACTAACACAGGTTCAAGCTGGGAATAGATGTAGTACTAAAACAATTCAATGTAACAATTTAATATTGTATTGCTAACGTGTATCTTTTATTTCGCTTAATGAAACTGCCGTGCAAACAGTCCTACTTCCGCAATGTGAGACAAGTATTGTTCCTCTGTCTGTCTGACTGTTCAAAGATGAAAAGATGAAGGGATTGTTGTGATGAGACAGATCGGCTTATATTAGCCTGAGAGACACAGACGTACTCAAACATGTCGGCATATGCTGCTGTTTCCGCAGATTTATTTATGCAAGTGGAAAAGGAAGAAATCTGTCCACATAAGATGCATGACATAAAAAACAAAACATTAATAGACAGTCCTTCATATATGAACAGTAGAACATGTAGTCTTTCATCATTATAGAGGGAAAACAGTGATTCACATATTCAGATGAAGTTAATATAAATGCAAGACTAAAAAATAATTCTGATTTTGAACTTTAGATGCAGTAACAAGTTCTATAAAGACATTATTTACAAAAGGCTTAAGAACAGCTTGACTTATATAAGCACGTTCAATAAAACATAAATAAGTAACAAGTTATTCCTTGTGTTTATGCAGCCAGAGAGTTGCATTCACTAATCACAATGAATAACTGATTGCGGACAAAATAATGAGCATTTCAGAGTCTCACACAATTCTTGTGTCATATTGCATTCTATCTCTGTGTATTATATATCAGTGGATGCTTAAAAAACTCAATATATTAATAAATATATTGACACAAAAGATGTGATATTTACACAGATAAATCCTCAAACCCAAGAAACGTCACATGTCCTACACAGCTAATGTCACACATTCACTAGAAGAGGATATTCATATTCAAGTGTATAAAATGCTCTGCACAAAATACAAAACAAAATACCCATGATCTATCTTCACAGAACCACATCCTTCAAATTGGTTCAGTAAAAGCACATTTCTTAGTACTGTGTTCATGAGCAGAGAAGCTTCAGGCGCTGGTGTTCAGATGACGATGCTGGTGCCGCTGCGAGAGCTCTTATCCTGCAGAGGAAGAGGAGAGTGAAGATTAACAAGATCAACAACCACCACTGAACGGCAGACGAGGACCTCAGCCGGCGTGAGGAGTCCGAACCCAACGCCACAGAGCAGAATATAGAAGAGAGTTCACTTAAAGCCATCGGCTGAGTCGGAATATGAACACGGTTGCAGTATTTGCATTGGAGCTCCGTGAGCTAAACCTGATGATCATGTTCTGAGAAGATAAAGATCTTCAGTGAAAGAACAACATCTGAGTGTCTGTGAAACAGTGACCGGGATCTATTATAACCCTTTTACACGGTGTACTGTAGGTCTTCAGTGACTTCAGAATCTGTCTGAAGTTTCAGCTCAGAATACCCCACAGATCAGATATTACATCATTCCCCTTTTTGGTGGAAGCAATAACATGCTGTGTTTGTGCGTGTGTGTGTCTTTAAATGCAAATGAGCTGCTGCTCGCGGCAAATGAGCTAAACATGCGCGTGTACGCTCACTCAGGGGAGGAGCTATGCTAATAGAGCAGCTGTAACAGATCTGTTACATTGATGTCAACATGTATGGAAAACACAATGACTCATTTTGGGGACACTCACACAAATCTATCTTCTAACACCATGTAAAAGCGAATTCTGCATATTAGTTCCCATTTCAGATTTAAACGAGAAGAATTCATCCAACATTTGTTTACATGTTTGATGCGATTGCTAATTCACGTTACATGTGTTAGTTTAGCGTTGTAGGACGTTTAATAATGTTAATAACAGGAGAATGACAGTTTTAAAGAAGAAAGCAGTGTTAGTGAACGCTTGAGCTGCTCAGGGATTAGTTCAGACTCTTACAGAGAAGCGCTCCGGCCGCATGTTCGGCTTCTTTCCCGGCTCGTACTCGCTGTAGGTGGGAGGATGCTGATCAGACCATCCGGATCCGCGAGCTCCTCGTGTTCCTCCGCGCTCGGCTAGCTTCCTCGTCAGCGGAGCTCCAGGAGCCGCGGCGCGGCAGAGGAGAGTAATCATCCCGCCGGGCCGGGCCTCTGCGCTCCGCGGCCAGCAGATCGTCCCGGGATCGGGAGCGTGGGCGGGATCCTCCGGGCCGGCTCCGACTGTCCAGCACATCCTCCTGGCTGTAGCTGCGCGGGATTAGCGGGCGAGGGTAGCGGCGATCATCGCGCGGTGGGGCGCCGTACACAGACGAGCCGCTGGAGTGTGATCTGGCTCCTCGTGGTCCGGGCGGGAGCCGGCGTGAGGCGGGCCCGTCGTCCAGCGCAGAGAGCATGCTGGGAGGCCCGGCGGAGAAGGGCACATGTTGCGGGACGTGCTGCGGTGGGGGGGGCATGAGCTGGGGCTGTAGGAGAGGGCTGTTCACATCCATGCCGCGCACCTGATTCTCCAGGTACTCCAGCACCTGGTGGTTCCCGTGAAGGCTGCCATTGCCGTGCATGCTGGGAGGAGCCATGTGACCCGCCATCTGCATATGCGGAGGCGGCAGCGGAACCGGCGTCATCTGACCCTTCTGTGACCCTGGAGCGGGATAACAGAGAGACTCAGAACACAAACACACAGTGGCTCTTGTGTCACAAAAAAAAAATGTCTGACTGTATAGATGCAAGATATGAAAAGAAGCTGCAAATTAGCTTAAATTAGCTTTTGAAAATATAAATGAAATGGTAAAAAACACACTAAATACATTGCCCTTATAAAGCCTACTGCATCATATCTGATGCACAGTTTCTAACGCCTCTGAATGATGAACATGATCTGATAACCCTCCTCCAGTCCTTCTGTGTCTGATTGAGAGTTTAGACTCTTATAATGTAAAATTATTTTAGTATAACTGTACAAACGTCCTTCAGCTTGTGCCTCACGTGTCTTTATGTCTACTCCACGAGGATGGACTAGGACTGACCCTGACTCCACGAGGATGGACTAGGACTGACCCTGACTCCACGAGGATGGACTAGGACTGACCCTGACTCCACGAGGATGGACTAGGACTGACTGACCCCGACTCCACAAGGATGGACTAGGACTGACCCCGACTCCACGAGGATGGACTAGGACTGACTGACCCCGACTCCACAAGGATGGACTAGGACTGACCCCTGACTCCACGAGGATGGACTAGGACTGACTGACCCCGACTCCACGAGGATGGACTAGGACTGACTGACCCCGACTCCACGAGGATGGACTAGGACTGACTGACCCCGACTCCACGAGGATGGACTAGGACTGACTGACCCTGACTCCACAAGGATGGACTAGGACTGACTGACCCCAAATCCACGAGGATGGACCTGACCTGACCCCAAATCCACGAGGATGGACTAGGACTGACTGACCCCGACTCCATCGAGGAAGGACTAGGACTGACCCCTGACTCCACGAGGATGGACTAGGACTGACCCTTGACTCCATCGAGGATGGACTAGGACTGACTCACCCCGACTCCATGAGGAAGGACTGACTGACCCCAACTCCATCGAGGAAGGACTGACTGACCCCGACTCCATCGAGGAAGGACTGACTGTACCCCTGACTCCATCGAGGAAGGACTGACTTGACTCCGTACTCTCATCGAGGAAGGACTCACTGACCCCGACTCCCACGAGGAAGGACTGACCCCGACTCCACGAGGAAGGACTGACTGACCCCGACTCCATCGAGGAAGGACTAGGACTGACTGACCCCGACTCCACGAGGATGGACTAGGACTGACTGACCCCGACTCAATCGAGGAAGGACTGACTGACCCCGACTCCACGAGGAAGGACTAGGACTGACTGACCCCGACTCCACGAGGATGGACTAGGACTGACTGACCCCGACTCCACGAGGATGGACTAGTACTGACTGACCCCGACTCCATGAGGATGGACTAGGACTGACTGACCCTCGACTCCACGAGGATGGACTTAGGACTGACCCCGACTCCACGAGGAAGGACTGACTCACCCCGACTCCACAAGGATGGACTAGGACTGACTGACCCTCGACTCCACGAGGATGGACTAGTACTGACTGACCCCGACTCCACGAGGATGGACTAGACTGACTGACCCCTGACTCCATCGAGGAAGGACTGACTGACCCCGACTCCATCGAGGAAGGACTAGGACTGACTGACCCTCACTCCATCGAGGAAGGACCGACTGACCCCGACTCCACAAGGATGGACTAGGACTGACTGACCCCGACTCCACGAGGATGGAATAGGACTGACTGACCCTGACTCCATCGAGGAAGGACCTGACTGACCCCGACTCCACAAGGATGGACTAGGACTGACTGACCCCGACTCCATCGAGGAAGGACTAGGACTGACTGACCCCGACTCCATCGAGGAAGGACTCACTGACCCCGACTCCACAAGGATGGACTGAGGACTGACTGACCCCGACTCCACGAGGATGGACTGAGTACTCACTGACCCCGAATCCACGAGGGAGGACTAGGACTGACCCTCACTCTCATCGAGGAAGGACTGACTGACCCCGACTCCACGAGGAAGGACTGAGGACTGACTGACCCTCGACTCCATCGAGGAAGGACTGCACTGACCCCGACTCCACAAGGATGGACTGAGGACTCACTGACCCTCGACTCCACGAGGATGGGATAGGATCTGACTGACCCCGACTCCATCGAGAAAGGACTGCACTGACCCCGACTCCACAAGGATGGACTGAGGACTGACTGATCCCGACTCCATCGAGGATGGACTAGTACCCACTGACCCTCGACTCCACGAGGATGGACGAGTACCCACTGACCCTCGACTCCACAAGGATGGCACTAGGACTGACTGATCCCGACTCCACGAGGATGGACTGAGTACTCACTGACCCCGACTCCACGAGGATGGACTAGTACTGACTGTACCCTCGACTCCACGAGGATGGACTGAGTACTGACTGATCCTCGACTCCACGAGGATGGACTGAGTACTGACTGACCCTCGACTCTCACAAGGATGGACTAGGACTGACTATCTCGACTCCACTAGGATGGACTGAGTACTGACTGACCCTCGACTCCACAAGGATGGACTAGTACTGACTGATCCCGACTCCACGAGGATGGACTAGTACTGACTGACCCCGACTCCACAAGGATGGACTAGGACTAACTGATCCCCGACTCCACCGAGGATGGACTAGTACTGACTGACCCCCGACTCCATCGAGGATGGAATAGGACTCACTGACTCCTTACTCCATCGAGGAAGGACTGACTGACCCCGACTCCACAAGGATGGACTAGGACTGACTGACCCCGACTCCACGAGGATGGACTGAGTACCCACTGACCCTCGACTCCACGAGGATGGACTAGGACTGACTGACCCCGACTCCACGAGGAAGGACTAGGACTGACTGACCCCGACTCCACGAGGACGGACTAGGACTGACTGACCCTCACTCCATCGAGAATGGACTAGGACTGACTGACCCCGACTCCACGAGGATGGAATAGGACTGACTGACCCCGACTCCACGAGGATGGACTAGGACTGACTGACCCTCGACTCCATCGAGGATGGACTAGGACTGACTGACCCTCGACTCCACGAGGATGGACTTAGGACTAGGACTGACCCCGACTCCACGAGGATGGACTAGGACTAGGACTGACCCTCACTCCACGAGGATGGACTAGGACTGACTGATCCCGACTCCACGAGGATGGACTAGGACTGACTGACCCCGACTCCACGAGGATGGACTTAGGACTGACCCCTCGACTCCACGAGGATGGACTAGGACTGACTGACCCCGACTCCACGAAGAAGGACTAGGACTGACCTGCGTACAGTATGGGATTCATCTGGTAGCTGGAGCTGTGGTTGCTCATGGGAGCATAGAGCGGCTGTCCATTCATCCACTGGCGTCATGGCCTTCTGTGCCTCCTTCATGAGCCGGTGCTGCATCACGGCTGAACACAGGAAAACAAACACAGCGTTAGAAGTGTGTGTGTGTGTGGGTGTGAGTCTGAGGCAGGTGAGTGTGTGTACTAACCCTTCTCAGGGCAGCAGCAGGTCCTGAGGGCAGCACGGGCAGCGCACATAACAGCAGCACTTCTGTGGGCAACACTGACAGCAACACACACATAGCAGGAGGACGAGCATCAGCACTCCGATCACGATGAAGAGCACCGTCAGCCAGTCTAACAACACACACACAGAAGGAGGATCAGGATCAGCCAGTCTCACACACACTGCAGATCCTGCCACTCGCAACACAAGCTGCGAAGTTCTTAGTAAACGCATTAACTTATCAAATCTAGACCTTCAATGAAATTTAAAGTAGTAGTTCACTTTAATTTCACTCCTGATAATTTACTTACCCTCACATCATCCAAGATATTCATGACTTTCTCTTCAGTTGAAAAGAAATTGAGGGTTTTGAGAAAAACATTCCAGGATTTTTCTCCATATAGTGACTTCAAGGGGGTCCAACGGTTTCAGTGCAGCTTCAAAGTCTCTGACACGATCCCAGCCGAGGAATAAGAGTCTTATCTACACAACCCAGCGGACATTTTATATTAAAAAAAACAACAAAAAAAAACACTTATATACTTTTTAACCACAAATGCTGGTCTTGCTCTAGCTTTGATGCACCACACATTACCAGGGTGAAAGATCACGTGTGACGCAGGCGGAAGTACAGACCGAGTGTTTACAAGGCGAACGTGAAAAGACCAAGTCAAACGCCATTTACAAAACAAATTAATAAATAAAAGGTAAAAGAATGATGTCAGACAATTTTGATGTCTGGTTAGGGTTGTAGGTTTTAGACCCTCTCTTACATTTGAACCGGAATAGACATGACCTTTCAATGTGATTACGTCGCATCACAGCTAGTGCAAGACCAGCACTCATGGTTAAAAGTATACAAATGTTTAATTTTTGTTATAAAATGTTGGATGGTTAGTCTAATTAAGACTCATTTGGGATTGTGTTGAGACTTTCGAAGCTGTACTGAAACTCACTTTTGGATCTTCAACATGTTGGACCCCATTGGAGAAAATCCATGAATATCTTGGATGACATGTGTGAGAAAAGATTTTAGGACATTTTACTTCTGAAGTGAACTTTACGTCGCTGTGGATAAAAGCATCTGCCAACTGATGTTATTCATTCATCGCTGTCTCTTTATGCTGAAATACAGTATCAGTTTGCTTCTGCTTCTTTGAATGAATTTTAAGGGTTTTTAACAGGTTGCTTACAATGAGACTCTAAGGCTTTTTCTTCTCCCGTGTTTAACTCTTGTATTAGTAATCATGACTTACGGTACACGATTAGCTTCATCTCTTTGTCTGAATCTCCAATTGTGTCTCCAGGCGCATCCACAGAGCAGAAATACATCCCGTTATCCCACCACATCACCTCATTGATGACCAGATCCGCCTCTGATCAACACAAACACAGAGCAAATCTCTGGATTACTGAAAATAGAAACAATAACCATTTATGGAAAAAACAACAAACGGATTGGTTTGGAACCGCAACGGTCCTGGTACTGAGCCTTGTGGTGCGCTGAACGTTCAGTAGTGAAAGGACATATTAATTTGTAGAACTGAAGCTGAAGGGTTATGATTGTGAAGGATCGGTTGTGTTGGTTTGTGACGATGCTCAGTCCGTCTGCATTCTGACACTCGATCTCATGATTCATGTGAAAGGGGGTTCTGGCATCCACTGCTGCTTCAATGTGTATCTAATGCGTGATTGGGGCGGCAGTGGCTCAGTGGTTCATCATCATCATCCCTGGTTCCACTTGACGAGGTGTCCATGAGCACGACCCTGAACCCCAGCGGGATGGCGCCGTCGGTGTATGAATGAATGAGTGGGTGAATGTGAGGAGAAATGTAAATCGCTTTAGTGGCCATTGGGTCTGTGAACGCGCTATTTAAATGCAGTCCATTATAATGAAGGTAATAATCTTGTCCTTCTAAATATCAAAGGAGTTGAATGACTAAGCTTGTGAGATTTACTTAGTTATAGAAGTTAGGTCACCAGGTTGATTACTGAGATGTTATTTTCATGTATTCTCTAATGTCTGTATTTGAGATCTGAATGCAGTAACGGCGCTTGCTCATTTCTGCTCATTTTCATACACCTGCTTTTCTGGGTACTCTGACAGCTATGGCCACAGGGGTCATTGAGGTCTATAGTTTAAGGGAACATTTCCTTCCTTTTCTTTACTGCATTAGATTAAAGTGTCCTCTCCTTGAGAGAAAGAGTGTATTATCTTGATGTTTTGAGACGACTCTCCTGTTTATAGTTAGAGCCAGGCCAAATCCAACCTTGAAGAAGCTGTGTGTCAGCGTGTGTGTTAAAGGAGATTGAGTTCAAATCTGCGACCTGGAAGGTCACGACGTGCCTAACTTCAGGGTCCGAGTGTCAGTCGCATAGTCGATGGAGATATCTGTATATGTGTGGATCTATTTCTTAGCCAATCAGAACCATTCATCCTGAAGCAGGGCCGTAGCGTAGGCCGTGGTGAAGACTATAATGGCTGATCTGTGTAACTGGTAAACGACCTACGAACTCCTCGTGAGTCTTGAAGCTGAACTTCTGCTGATGAATCTGCAAACTATCTTCAGTAAAACTTGTCTTCAATTTATTATAATTCTGACTCTGAGTCTTTATTCATCATATCTGTTTCTGTGTCTTTGACTGTAAATCCCCTCACACGTTTCTCGTATCTTCATCAACTCACTGTTCTGAATGTAGACTTTGCGGTCTCTGTACTCGGAGCCCAGCACCGCCTCGCTGGGGCCCAGTTTCTGAGCCACGGTTCGGATGGTGCGCTGCGAGTCCACACAGTCGTTGGCTGGATCTTGCCCCATCTGAAGGGCAGACTGGTACGCTGCAGAACACACACACACACACAGTTAGGGTTCAGCTGATCTGATGAGAATGACAACATTATCTGCTGTTCAACATTACAGTAGGACTGTACTCCAAAACATCTTTTACTGCTTCTACTCGAGCTCAGATCTGCACACACGATCCACTCAATCACTCACAACTTCTGCTCACTTTAGTGCTCACGACAGTACAGCGTCGAACGCACAGGAGCGTCTGCGCACTGAGATCACACAGAGAGGACTGATGTTGAACAGATACCTGTGGAGTAATAGTCCAGAACAGGGTCTTTGCAGAAGGACTTGAACTTCCAGGTGACCAACACGTTCTGAGGCTGCGCGGAGGTGGAGTAATCACAGCGTAAAGTGACCGAAGCAAAGAGAGTCGTACGCCTCTCCAACTCCGAGAGAGTGACCTGGATACTCAGAATCCCTGAAGAGAGGAAGAGAACGTCTGCTTTATACGGGATCGAGTCAGGGCAGCGATAGAACGGGAGAATAACCGAATCAATGAAGCAATCACATATGAGACACATTCAGATTCTACAGAAGAGTCATTATTCAGATCAAGTTTCGTTCTTAACCAATAGTGTCGGAGCAGTCAGATCAATAATAAGTGTAACATTAATTACATTGAATGTCTTTTAAAGAGAAAGTGTATGTGTGTGTGTGTGTGTGTGTGAGAGAGAGAGAGAGAGAGAGAGAGAGATAAACAGACAGAAATACACAAGCTGCCAAACCTGTACAACTGGAAATGACACAAAGAGCCGGAAATTCTTCACTGGTTTCAAACAAAGTGAGTTTCAGTGTTAGCGAGGACAAATATTCAGCAAAATATTCCTGAAAACTTAATTTATTTTAATCTTTTGGATGTCAAATAAACATTCATGATCACCTGAGCACTGCGTTTATATACTTGCTTATTTATTTATAATTGTTTGTTTTTTTCACTAGATTCCATACTTTCTTACTTTTGAGTGCTTTGAGTTGTTTTAAACATTTACATTCAGTCATTCTTTCAATGTTTGAACATTTTAATTGGATCGATGTCAACAACAGTGATCACGTGACCGAAACGGACGAGCTCAACAGGTGAAACACAGTTACCTGTTCCTCTGACCAACTTTCACAATGTCACTGTATTATTCTGCTTTATAAATAAGCAGGTGTGTGTGTGTGTGTGTCTCTACCTGAGCTCAGGACACTCAACAGCAGCAGAGAGACGATCACCATGATGATGTTCAGGTGAAACTCCAGTAAACGCGAACCGAAACCAGCGCGAGTGTGAATGCGATTACAGTCACGGATCAAACACGCATTTCATACCAAAAGCCGCTTTAACTTGTAGTTGTGTTCCTCTCAGAGACCGGCTTGAGATTCCTCTGCTCTGCTCTTCCTCCCTCATCATCATCATCATCATCATCATCGCTCCACCCAAAACACAGGTGCGTCACATGACGCGCCTGCGCACAGGTAACACCAGTCGGCAACTCTCGCGACACTACCAAATACACATTCGAAACTGATTCTACTATTACTATTTTCTGCAATAAAAATATGCGGGGAAAGTAGTACGTACGAGTCAGTAGGGTCTACAGTATACTATATATACTAGTATGCGGTTCCGAATTTATGAAACCTCTTGAAGTTTCCTCGATCACTGCGCCTGAAGAAGGACATGTTACCTTTTAATGCTACAGTCTGCAATGATCTGAGTGACCGGTCAGCAGCTCTGCTCCTTAAAATGGACAAGAAAATACTCAATACATGATGAACACTAAAACCACTTGTTTCTGTAAGCGCCCAGCAGAGGATGAAGGAGGAAGGCTTCTCCTCACTCGCACTGAGACTGACATGATCCCCGCAGGACCCGATCTGTGGGAGTTTAAGGGAAAGGCCTGTCACACTCGTTTACTCACTCAACACCGAGCGAAAGTCTCTGAATAAATAAATAGTATGTTAATATCACCATAATATATACAAACGCTATTGTATTAGCTAGTTGCTTGGTTGTTGGTGGTGTTAGTAAACGTGTTTCCTGATTAGAGTCAGTGGAGTGGAGTGGACTCCAGTCACCAGCAGATGGCGTCACACTCTCAGTCTTGGAGGCCTATCTTCTTTTTCCCTGGAAATGTTTTGTAAATATGACATTTAAAAGTTTTGATGGCAGAGCGATTGTGACGAGCTGCAGTCAACCTGCAAAGGTCAAAGTTGAACTGTTTCCTCGTGACGTCTGTCTGTGTTCTTCTGCTGATGATCTAGTGGACCTTCACAGATCCAGACTCTATTACAATCCTCTCATCAACAGAGAGAGAGAGAGAGAGAGAGAGAGAGTAACTAAAAGCAAGTTTTGACCTCCAAAATAAAAGAGACAAATCCTCTCCAAATACACGTCAAGCGACCATGATCTAGAGAGAGGAAGACATGACACACATGGGCAGAGAGAGAGAGCAGAGGAGTGTGTGCGTGTGTGTGTGTGACAGAGTGAGAGCAGAGATGTGTACGTGTGTGTGTGGACAGAGAGAGTGTGATGCGTGTGTGTGTGTGTGTGGACAGAGAGAGAGCAGAGGATCTGTAGACACTGATCTACAGCACATAGAGGATGAGGAACACTTTCTGCTCTTCTGTCCCAAATATACTAATATTAGAGAAACTTTTCTGGCCAGATTTGAAACCTTGATCCCATCATTCTCTGATCTGAGTGAAACTGAGAAAATGTTCTTCTTACTCGGAGAAGATGATAATACAGCTGCACTAGCGGCTAAATATGTGTTAGCTATTCACAATATATTTACAATTATACTGTGTTTATTTATTTACCATGCTACAGATGACATGATCTATACATTTATGTTCTGTTTGAGTTACCTGTTTTCTATTATTTATATAGACCATTTCACAAGATGTAAACAACACTGGTCCAGAAACACTTCCTGTTTCAGTTTGTAACTGTTTTCTTTATTTCACATGTAAAGACAACATCTTAAAGATGTTTGTTTAACTTTTTGATTCAGTTTTAAATGTTCTGTTGGTTGTATTTTATCCCAGCTTTTATGTAGTGTTAAAAACTGAAACAGGAAGTGCTTCTGGACCAGTGTTGTTTACATCTTGTGAAATGGTCTATATAATATGTTGATGCTTGGGCAACATTGTGTTACACAGTGCTAATAAAGCTATATTGAAATTGAATTGAGAGAAGAGAGAAGACCACATCAAGGAAAACTGGAGACACACACACACACACACACACACACACACACACCATCTGTCCAGCTGAGAGGCTGTTGACGTGTGTGAGATCCCCATCCTTGTGTGTGTGTGTGTGTTTTAGGGACAAAACTGTCCCCAGTAGGAGCTGAATTAGACAAAAACTCACTTTAATGCCACTCAGGAACATCCTCATGTGGAAATCACTCATTAATAAATAAAGTTTTTTTAACAGTAGATTCAGAGGGTTTGTGTTGTGAGTGTGTGAGCATCTGTGTATGTGAGCGTGTGTGTGAGTAATGTTTCCATCTCTAAACTGATGTGTTTGAGAGTGTCATTATTGTCTCAACAATGAACAAAGGGCCTCATGACACACACTTACACAGACACAAACAAACACACACACACACACACACCACATCGTAAGAGTCGTAAATGCTGCAGCAATAATGTGACGCCACAGAAACAGAACAAAACACTGAATAAATGAGTGTTAGGAGAAGTGTTGGTCAAGTTTTTACTGAAAGTCGTTTGATGATGTATAACAATGTAAGTCTGCGTACAGCTAATATACACATTTAGGTATAAGACAGTAAACATATGAAAGCATACAAAATGTAAACAAAGTTGCATAAAAATGATCTTCAATGTAATTATATTTTACGATTTAGGATAAAATCATTTTTAGTTTGAAACAGCTAACTTACATAACACATATTTCATAGATAAAGAATAGTAGAGTAATGCAGGTGAACACAGGCCGTCAGTCTGAGAGTCCCTGGCAGCATCTCATGAGGTCATCAGCCGGTGACGTCACTCGACACCGGACCCTTCGGAGAACAACAGCTCTCGCTGAAGGACCGGCTGTGTCCGATGCACATTACACTGTGACGTCCGGGAATCCTGAACTATTGCTCCATTCAGAAACACACACTCCTCCTCAGACTAACACACACTCCTCCTCAGGGTTGGGTCCTGTTCGCATTTTACCGGTACCTGAAATCCGTGTCGGTACCCAACGGTACCTTTTTTCTGTAATTTAGGCATGTTTACGTCAATAACTGTAAAGAAACTAAATCATTTATAGAAGTATTATTGACATTATTCCAGAGCTGCCTTGGCCTCTGTCTGCCATTGTCTGTGATGCTTGAATATTAATAAACACAACCATTTAGTAATAAAAAAAGGAATGTTTGGTTTTCCACAAATTCGTTGTTGTGAATTTTCTAGTGATCAAATCAAGACTAATAATAATGAGATTAATAAATATTAATTTAATTGATAATTTAATATGACATTAAATGTGTCAAAGAACATGTGAAGAAAAAGTGTGATTATTCCTTAAAAAAATACATTTTTGATCATTGATTATTATTAGTGTTATTATTAAATTGAGATATCTAAATTCTACTGTACAACAGTAATACATTATCAAGTTAAAGCGAGCTTTTATTTTGAAAGGTTGTGGTGAAGACCTTTGAGTTTCCGTGTGTTCATGATATATAACGATAGTTTGTTTCTTAAATGATAGTGATGAACTTCAGAGCGGCTCTGGAAATGAAGTTCATGCATTCAGGTTGTCCTATAGAGAGACTGCAGAGGCTGAAGAACGCCGCGAGCGTCACACGTGCTTCAGTGTGTGTGGTAAATGAAACCGCGCATGACATCGATTGATTTAGTGTAAATCGGTACTCGGTCATACTGATGTAATCCGGTCTGTGCCATTAAAAGTACCGAGTTCAGTCCCCAACCCTAATACTCTTACTGTTTCTGCTTTAGAAGGATATGGTCAAACGAGTAGATTACTAGCAGGCTATGCGGTTCAGAAATCAGCATATATCGTCCAGATCGTGAGCCTCAATGAAGTCATTACAGTCATTACATGAAAGTCTTATCTCACATGATGAGTTTGGGTGATAACTCTGCAGAACCACAGAAACCAAATGACTTCCTGTAATCTTGTTCTCTGTGTCCTTAAACAGATTTGCTCAGCTTTACATGACAGTCAGTATCATCCCCTAAAATACACACAATATAACATTTATTAATGTGAAAATCACTTAATGCGGATATAAAATGCGAGTATAACAAGATCTGCAATGATATTAATATCTTGTGCAAGAACAACACAATATGTGTTAGCGAACAGCAGTTATGAATGTGTTTACTGATGCATTTTGTCAGAATGTAACAAAGTAACATTCCATTCATACAGAGCACTCTGAGATTATGAACATTTGTGAAGTAAACGATATGATAACCTCATATATAACGTTCAGCAACATTTCATGTAAACATCATCATTTCACTGTGTGGCAAATGTTTTTATCCAACACTCATCCACTTGAACGGTCAGGGAGAGTGTCGTCCAGTCAGTGTCCGTGTACCTCAGGAATGAACTCTGTATATTTTCTCCATGACAGCTATGACCCATTTTCAGGGGAAGTTATTTGGACGAGCCTGTAAAACATATTTCAGACCCACAAACCTCGGTTCCACAGGCTGGTTCTCCGCAGGGTCACGAGCCGGCAGTGTTTTGTCCTCGTGTGTGAGGACATCAGACCTCGAGCGTGTGTCTGGTCAGCAGTGTGTTCTGGTCAGAGAGAGAGGACAGAGAGTGAGCGAACGAGCCGGCTTGAGCTGGTCAGTTAGAGCGGGTTAGTCTCGTCTAGAGTGAGTCGCAGGTCAAGCGCTGTCAGTGATTATTCTGGAAATATTAGGACCCGGCATGTATGTTACATTACTCAGAAAAAGAAATACAAAATATAAATCAAAACATGAAATGCTACATGATTCTCCAAGTCGCACTCAGTAAGATTTCCATCTGTATATAATCAAACGTCTCTGATCGCCTAACATTTTACTCTTGGATTTCATTTAATGAAGATGAGAAGTTTGATGTTAGACGCAGTAAAACGCTACAGCTGCGTCTGTGTTTGTAAAAGAAACAAAAGATGTCAGAGAAAGCCTTGTACAGTGGAAGTGAGACAAGGCGTAACTGTGTTTCTACAAACTGAAGGATGAGAGAATGATCTCTGACACACACACCGACTTTAAAACAACCACCTGTGTCTTTCATCAGGCTTGTCTTAATTTTTGCTTTACACATTTGATCAATGTCATACCTTGACCTTTTTTATTTCTTTTTCAACATTTCTTAGTGCTTTGAGGGACCGTTTCTATCATTAGTTGTGTTAGAGTTTATAGCTGTGATCCAAACACATTGTGGGGAGGAATTAAGCAGCAAGCAGGCAGAGATATGATTGATTTTTTTGACATTTTGTTACCTGTGTACAGGTTATTTTCTGTTGTCAAATCGAGGTACAAATCGAACCATGATCGAAAGACCTAGGTCGGAATCAAACTGCGCACTTTGTTCATCAAAAAATGTCTACAAGAGATATGAATAAAATAAATGGTAAGGATGATGACTGGCAAGAGGAAATCTTATAGAGTGCGTCTCTGGTGAATGGATTTATTATGTTCTGTATTTCTCTCTTTCAATTACTGTTTTCAATGAGTTTTTCCAATAATGTTACCAATTGTGTTTTGGGACTACATACTTCAAATCCCTGAAAACCTTTTCAAAAGCCTTTCTAAGGAATTGGATTCTGTAGAACCTTGGTGCTTTTCTTTCACTGCACCATCGCATGCGTTTTCATGCAAGACAAACGCAGGTCCACAGATCCAAGGGTTTTATTCCCCTCTCAGAGGAACATCAGTCACACAGAGTCCAACAAGTAACTCAGTCACACAGAGTCCTACAGGTCACTCAGTCACACAGAGTCTTACAGGTCACTCAGTCACACAGAGTCTTACAGGTCACTCAGTCACACAGAGTCCTACAGGTCACTCAGTCACACAGAGTCTTACAGGTCACTCAGTCACACAGAGTCCTACAGGTCACTCAGTCACACAGAGTCTTACAGGTCACTCAGTCACAGAAAGTCCTACAGGGATCTCAGTCACACAGAGTCCTACAGGGATCTCAGTCACACAGAGTCTTACAGGTCACTCAGTCACACAGAGTCTTACAGGTCACTCAGTCACACAGAGTCTTACAGGTCACTCAGTCACACAGAGTCTTACAGGTCACTCAGTCACAGAGAGTCTTACAGGTCACTCAGTCACACAGAGTCCTACAGGGCATCTCAGTCACACAGAGTCTTACAGGTCACTCAGTCACACAGAGTCTTACAGGTCATCTCAGTCACACAGAGTCCTGACAGGTATCTCAGTCACACAGAGTCTTACAGGTCACTCAGTCACACAGAGTCCTACAGGTCACTCAGTCACAGAAAGTCCTACAGGGATCTCAGTCAAACAGAGTCCTACAGGTCACTCAGTCACACAGAGTCCTACAGGTCACTCAGTCACACAGAGTCCTACAGGTCACTCAGTCACACAGAGTCCTACAGGTCACTCAGTCACACAGAGTCCTACAGGTCACTCAGTCACACAGAGTCTTACAGGTCACTCAGTCACACAGAGTCTTACAGGTCACTCAGTCACACATAGTCCTACAGGTCACTCAGTCACACAGAGTCTTACAGGGCATCTCAGTCACACAGAGTCCTACAGGGATCTCAGTCACACAGAGTCTTACAGGTCACTCAGTCACACAGAGTCCTACAGGTCACTCAGTCACAGAAAGTCCTACAGGGATCTCAGTCACACAGAGTCCTACAGGTCACTCAGTCACACAGAGTCCTACAGGTCACTCAGTCACACATAGTCCTACAGGTCACTCAGTCACACATAGTCCTACAGGTCACTCAGTCACACAGAGTCCTACAGGTCACTCAGTCACAGAAAGTCCTACAGGGATCTCAGTCACACAGAGTCCTACAGGTCACTCAGTCACACAGAGTCTTACAGGTCACTCAGTCACACAGAGTCCTACAGGTCACTCAGTCACACAGAGTCCTACAGGTCACTCAGTCACACAGAGTCCTACAGGTCACTCAGTCACACAGAGTCTTACAGGTCACTCAGTCACACAGAGTCGTACAGGTCACTCAGTCACACAGAGTCCTACAGGTCACTCAGTCACACAGAGTCCTACAGGTCACTCAGTCACAGAAAGTCCTACAGGGATCTCAGTCAAACAGAGTCCTACAGGTCACTCAGTCACACAGAGTCCTACAGGTCACTCAGTCACACAGAGTCCTACAGGTCACTCAGTCACACAGAGTCCTACAGGGATCTCAGTCACACAGAGTCTTACAGGTCACTCAGTCACACAGAGTCCTACAGGGATCTCAGTCACACAGAGTCTTACAGGTCACTCAGTCACACAGAGTCTTGCAGGTCACTCAGTCACACAGAGTCCTACAGGGATCTCAGTCACAGAGAGTCTTACAGGTCACTCAGTCACACAGAGTCCTACAGGGATCTCAGTCACACAGAGTCCTACAGGTCACTCAGTCACACAGAGTCCTGACAGGGATCTCAGTCACAGAGAGTCTAACAGGTCACTCAGTCACACAGAGTCCTACAGGTCACTCAGTCACACAGAGTCTTACAGGTCACTCAGTCACACATAGTCCTACAGGGATCTCAGTCACACAGAGTCTTACAGGTCACTCAGTCACAGAAAGTCCTACAGGGATCTCAGTCACACACAGTCCTACAGGGATCTCAGTCACACAGAGTCTTACAGGTCACTCAGTCACACATAGTCCTACAGGTCACTCAGTCACACATAGTCCTACAGGTCACTCAGTCACACAGAGTCCTACAGGTCACTCAGTCACACAGAGTCCTACAGGGATCTCAGTCACACAGAGTCTTACAGGTCACTCAGTCACACAGAGTCCTACAGGGATCTCAGTCACACAGAGTCTTACAGGTCACTCAGTCACACAGAGTCTTACAGGTCACTCAGTCACACAGAGTCTTACAGGTCACTCAGTCACACAGAGTCCTACAGGTCACTCAGTCACACAGAGTCTTACAAGTCACTCAGTCACACAGAGTCCTACAGGTAACTCACCACTCTCCTCTGCCCGT
Organism: Hybognathus amarus; assembly: GCA_030378365.1. Lineage (NCBI taxonomy): Eukaryota > Metazoa > Chordata > Actinopteri > Cypriniformes > Leuciscidae > Hybognathus > Hybognathus amarus. The sequence goes on from JAQIUQ010002255.1 coordinate 103,143, forward strand.
GACCGGAGCGTTGTTGTCCGGTCTCAGCTCCTCGGGAACGCTCCAGCTCCTTCTCTGCATAGGGAGGCAGAGATTCACTATCCTCTTTAGGTCGCTGGCGAGGAGACTGGTTGCTCAAGGACCTGCTGTGGAGACGCTCACTGGTTTTCTTGGAGCTATTTTTGGAAGGTGTTTCCGAGTCCTCTTCAGTACGGCCTGTCTTTGAAGAGCCACTCTTCCCAGCTTTAGCTTTACGCTCCAATAAACTGTTGAGAAGGGCATCATCATAGTCTCTTCTGCTCCCGGTACTGCTGGAATGGGGTTGATCATTGTCCTGCACGGTCCGCGCCTTATCCCAGGCAATGGCGGAGGGCTGGGCAGGCGTCTCGCTGGACTGGCCTTTGGAGAGTAATGTTTGGAAGAATAAATGGGTATCGATCCCGCTCCAGCTCCTGTTCTCGCTCTCTCTCCCTCTCGCGCTCCCGTTCTCGCTCTTTTTCCCTCTCACGCTCCCATTCTCTCTCTCTTTCCCTTTCGCGCTCCCGTTCGTGTGTTCTGTAGCCGTCCACTCGGTTTCCAAGCTCTCCGCTGACGTCCTCGCTGCATATAGTCATCGCAAACTCCTCGAGCTCATCCAGAGATCCGGTCCGTCCGTGATCCAGGAAAGCCTTTCTCTGCAGGTGCTCGGAGCGAGGGTTCCACCTGGAAAGAATGATTTATGAATTCAAAACTGTCAAAACTATTAAAGACTAGTGTAGAGAGGAATCTACTAAAACCGGCTCAATCTCTTCCATCTCAGATGGGGTATTACTTTATTTTATTTTTTAATTCTAAACTGTTTAAAATTATTCTTATTTATTCTGATTCCTTCTATGTAAAGCACTTTGAATTACCATTGTGTATGAAATGTGCTATATGAACACTACACCTCATCCATTACCTGCGGTTGTCATCCAGGACATGATTTCTATGCTGTGGCTGTCGTGTGTATCGTCCTCGCGAATGGGAGATAAATCTGTGGTCCGGAGGTCAGTGGGGTCATCAAGATCAGGGATGACTGGCAGAGCCTTTTTTTGTACTTGGCGGTAGGTTTGATGGAAGTCCGTTTCTGCATCATGTAATGAACTCAGCTCTGGACATACTGCAGGCTGCAGATAAGCAGAAATCAGCAGAGGCATCAGCCTCTTTTTATTCTGTGCAAATTCTTAACACAATTATTTGACATTAGAATATTTGAAATTGTTCTTGTAACACCTATTCTCATTTTATTCCAGGAACATTAATCAGAATTTACAGTACTTTATGAAAGAATGAAGAATGAAGGGTTAAAGACCACAAGGAATGCAGAGACAAACATGCAGCTCTTCAGGCAGGAAAAAATAGGAGACAGGAGACATGTGGAGTGTGTGCGTGCAGTGGATCAACTACAGTAAATGTGCAGTGAGATCATGCAGTGGATCGTGTGCAGTGGTCATGTCCAGTGAGTGTGTGCAGTGGATCATGTGCAGTGGTCATGTCCAGTGAATGTGTGCAGTGGATCATGTGCAGTGGTCATGTCCAGTGAGTGTGTGCAGTGGATCATGTGCAGTGGTCATGTCCAGTGAGTGTGTGCAGTGGATCATGTGCAGTGGTCATGTCCAGTGAGTGTGTGCAGTGGATCATGTGCAGTGGTCATGTCCAGTGAGTGTGTGCAGTGGATCATGTGCAGTGGTCATGTCCAGTGAATGTGTGCAGTGGATCAGGTGCTGTGAATCATGCAGTGGCTCGCGTGCAGTGAAATACGCAGCGGATTGCGTGCAGTGGTCATGTGGCGTCTGGATTGGCGTTCATCTCTTACAGTCTCGGCTGCTGCTAAGCGTCTGTGACGGGTTGAACTGAGCGAGCTGCTTCTCCACGAACTGCAGCACCTTTAGAGAGCTCTGATCTGATGCAGACTGCAGATGGAAACCACTCCGCACTACAGAAGATACATCATGTGTGTGTGTTGTAAGAATATAGTTTTTGGTAACTCGGGGAAACAGACTCAGGCCATTATAAAACAGTCCTGTCCTGTTTCCTGATGAGAAACAATTTTTTGGCCCATTCTTTTGTGGGCTTATAGAATCCTGCTCCCTGTGAGAGAATATGTGGACTAATATTGAATGTTAAACCATAAAATTATTTCAGAGGTTCGTATGTTAATATAATACTTAACAAGAGGTTAAAGTAAACAGATTTTGCCGCGGTCCAACAGAGGGCTTCAGTTTGTGACTCGATCTGAGCTCTAAGAACCGTCTGAATTTACCTAAACTGGGCGAGGAGGAGGAATGCAATAGAAAGAGTGAAAGTAAGCAGCACATTTAATATTTGCTTACTCTAGCATTTTGTTTAGTTAAATAGTATATATATGTACTAAACATTTATAACTTTATTTGACCTGTATGTATTTAATATGACACATTGTGGTGCATTTGCTCTCAAGTGCAATCTCTATAATGGCAGTAGCAGTGTGAAGGGAATGAATGAGTCTGTTGCAGTTGTATCACTGTAAACTTGGAATGTTTAAATTTCAGGATTTCAGGATGTCAGTGTTCGGTTCATTGAGTTATTGAAACGTCCCAGATACTAAAATCTCTTCTGTGGTAAATCTGAAATACCGGTGTGGTCAGAACTATTTAATAACAGGTCAGTAAATCATGCTGTGGTTTGGAGCGTCTAACACTGTCACAACAGACTTTTACCAGCAGCTCAGTTTTCACCAGTGAACATGTTTACTCTAGTGCTCACCTGCCGAGCCGTTGTGCTCCAGCGATGGTGCGGCCGACAGGTGTGGGTCGATGGAGAGGTGTGGGTCGATTAGGGAGGGTGGGCAATGGGCACCATGGTGGGCATCCCAGCTATGTAGTATGGAGGGAACATGGGCACTGGTGTGGGCACTGCTGTCTTGATCCCCTTTCCTGCTTCATACACTATTGGAGAGAAAAGACCTAAGTCATGCAGCACGGCAACTCGGCTATTTAAAAGATTTAATTTACCCATTTCATATGCAATGCAATGCTAGTATGTAAAATATGCTATGGCGTAAACTTATCTTCTGTGGTCCATTTTCTCTTTTAATTCAATTACTCTAATGGAGGAGGAAATGTTTAAAGAGTTCTGACATGTTTTTGTTACAGTAGCAATGAGTACTGAAGTACTGAGGTTTGTCAAGTGGTGCTCATTACACAGTCCTACAAATGATGTTGCCTCTCACCCATTGCCTCTCAGGCGTGTGCCAAATCATAGTAATGCAATAACATGAGTTAATATGTGTTCGTATGCTGGTGTAGTGTTTTGATTATTGATTGTTTGAGCTGGACTGGTGTGTGTGTGTGTGTGTGTGTGTGGTACTCACGGTGTCGAGGGCAACAGCAGGTCTCTGGGCAGCAGCAGCATCTGACGTAACAGCAGCAAGAGTGAGGGCAACACTGACACCAGCAAACTCCCACCAGCAGGAGGACCAGAGCACTGCCCATGACCACAGCGCTCACAAACACCCACTCTAGCAGAGAGAACAGGGCTCATCTTCATTATCATCACCATCATCATCGCGATGGGTGGATGGATGGATGAATGATGTAAGATGTATGGATGCAGTTAGCAAACCCGTGTGATGTTATAACTTGCGTTGTGTGTTTTCCAGGTAAGAGGATGAGCAAGAGAATCGGCTGAGGATCTCAGAGGAATGTGTTGCACAAAAACTCCAAATAAATCACTCCATGAAAGAATGTCACACACACACACACACACATCTACAGCCCAAATGTGTCTGGTTTCCACATGGAACTCATTCATCATAATTTCGACAAAAAAAGATTTTAAAATATGTGAAATGCAATAACAGAGTTCAAATGAATTAAACCCTCATGTAAAGCCCCAAAAGCACTTTATCAGTTAAACAGTTACACAGTTAACCAGTTAGAGAGATACTCCACTTTTTTTGGAAATAGGCTCATTTTACCACTCCCCCAGAGTTAAACAGTTTTACCGTTTCGAATGTATTCAGCCGTTTTTCTGATATTTAGAAGAATATCAGTAAACAGACAGTTTCTGGGCTCATTGACTTCCATAGTATATTTTTTTCAAACTGTCTGGTTACTGATATTCTTTCTAAATATCAGAAAATCGGCTGAATACATTCGAAAACGGTAAAACTCAACTGTTTAACTCTGGGGAGTGGTAAAATGAGCCTATTTCCAAAAAAGTGGAGTATCCACCATCCACTGGTATTTAACCAGTTAACGACCCGCTAACATGAGAAATCCTCCGAGACGTTCCTCCAGTGTTAATGAGTAACGGGATCAGATACAGACTCCGGAACAAACTAATCATCCTGAACACACACATTCTCAGGAAACACTGAGCTTCGAAAGCTCACGCTGGAACTACTAGAAGTGCTCTTTGTGCCAAAAGGGGAGATAAAATAATCCAATCCAATAATCTGATCAGAAGTTCCCTGATCTCTAAGAGCCGCCGTCACAGAACACGAGCGGAGCGAACGAGGCCTTCGGCCGCCCATCGCCATCAGAGTCACTCATCACGCCATCTCTTACAGTCACACAACAGCAGGTTTGTTAGTGTAATGTTTTACAGTTGATTATCAGGAAATGACATCACAGGGGAATTAAAGAATTACAGACAGGAAGTGAGGCAGCTTGGACAGGAAACAGTCAAGTGTGCATTTGGGAGCTCGTACCTGGAACAATCTCCACATTAAAGCCAGGCAGAAGATCATCGGCCAAAACTGTCTGACCTGGAGAGACAGATGAGACGGAGAGAGAGAGAGAGAGAGAAGAAACAGATGAGAGAGAGAGAGAGAGAGAGAGAGAGAGAGAGAGAAAGAAACAGATGAGAGAGAGAGAGAGATGAGAAAGAGAGAGAGGGGAGAGGTAGAGAGAGACATAGAGAGAGGGAGGTTAAGCAGAGCACCAGAGCTGAGAAGAGGAATCATGTGTTGATTTCATGCAAACAGAGAGAAGATGGTGAAGTGTGTGTGAGCAGAAACATGAAGGATTGAGAGATTCATCCCTGAACCCTCTCCTGCTTCAGCCGTTCTTGTGGAAAGCCGCCGCTAACACATGACTCCAGCGCTGGAACTGAGAACACTGACGCTAGCCTTAGCAAACAACTGATCCCTGCAAACAAGGGCAAGACATTTCTCAGCGAGGAGTGTGTGTGTGTGTGTGTGTGTGTACGAACTCCATGAAGAGAGTCTGTAAGAAACTCCTCATGTTTGGTCCTCAAGGTCAAAGGTCAATTCGATGACACTGAACGGCATTACACATATTTATCAGCATTTGAGGTACTAAACTCTTTTATAAATATCTGGCATTTAATGTAGTTTATATGTCAGTGTGGTGTTTCTAATGCGCTTTAAGACAAACATGTAAATTCATGTCAACACCACTGCAGCTGAAACAAATCCCCGGTGTTTCTGACGTCACAAACCAGCTCGTAACCAATCAGATCAACGTGTGATCGTCAACCAGTGGATCTCTGAGTGAGTGAGTGGAGGCGGGGCTCATCTGCATATTCATAGAACAGCTTATACTACATGGAAGTTTTGCTTTAAGTTCGGTTCACTTATTTTCTATAAACTATGAATCCAAATAAATCCAAAATGCGTTCCTGCAGCTCCTTCAACCTATTTCTCAAAAACCTCTCGATTATCTTCCTTCAAACCGTCAAAATCAGCCGACTGTATTTCCCTCACAGCTGCGCTTGATCCATCATTAACCGAACTCTAGTGTAATCTACAGACCGTCCTGGATCCGGAAACAGGAAAGAGCTCCTGTGTTGCTCGAGGCTAAAGCGCATTCCGAAGGAGCGGCGTCTCATTCCGGCTCTGCGTCGCGGCCAAACTACAGGGGACGCATTGGACCCCATTGGCCTTCATTGTGTGGAAAGAAACAAAAGTTGTGTCCCAAATGAGTGCATTATACACTCAGGCTGTAGTGTCTGAACGTCTTCTTGGTTAATCATCCAGGTATTGAAGGTGCACTTTTTCCTGTGTAACTCTCAGTGTGAACACACACACACACACACCGATCACTCTATTTATAGAATAGTGCAAAAGCAGGTGAACTGCAACACACAGAAAGTCAGACGGGTTGTAACGAGACTCGTTCTGATATCTGGCTGGTTGTGATCGTGAGAATATGCAATATTTTGATGATTAAGCACATCATTATTATTGGACTTCATTTAAGTAATGAGAACTTTTATTAAATGACTGTAACAATTCTTTCACTGCTGCTTTTTTTGATTGACATCTCTAATTTTTGTCCAGTTTGTTTCCTAAATATTTCAAGCTCAGCTTCACTGAAATGAAGGGTAAATAACTCGAGCCCTCTCTCTCTCTCTCTGATTCCTGAACACCGTCTCCGTCCACATCTGAGCGTTAGCATCACGCCGCACAGCTGGATGCTGCACTGTTGCCATGGCAGCACATGATTCTGTGGTCAAATAAATATTTATATATTGTTTTTTGCATTTATGAAAAATATAGATTTATCAATAACTGCAAATGCATTGACTGTTTTTTATTTAATGTGAAACCTTAACTCTATTATCTGAATTCAATGTATTTAGTTAATGGTTATAATCCCGTATATCTGACCTCCTGACTGCATTTCTTCACTCAAGACACTAAACGCGAGACAACATGAGCTGAGCGTTCAAGCCAATCTCTGCAATCTGAAGCTTCAAGCACACACTGACTGTGCAAACACAGCAAAGCCATCTCAGATCTTCAGGAGCATTTCATGATCAACACTGTCTAACATGATGAACACTGATTCACACCGCTGACCTCTGACTGTAGAAAACATGAATGCAGCCGTTGTTCATCACAGAATCTGTGTTGGGCTCATCAGAAGGAAACTCAAAGCCTGAGTGTGATTGTGAACATGATCGAACTCCTGCACAAAACTCAGGACAAGCCTAGTGTAGTGTGTAGTGTATAGTGTAGTGTAGTGTGTATTGTAGTATGTAGTGTGTAGTGTATAGTGTAGTATAGTGTGTATTGTAGTATGTAGTGTAGTGTGTAGTGTATAGTGTAGTATAGTGTGTATTGTAGTATGTAGCGTAGTGTGTATTGTAGTATGTAGTGTAGTGTGTAGTGTATAGTGTAGTGTAGTGTGTATCTGTAGTATGTAGTGTAGTATAGTGTAGTGTGTAGTGTAGTATGTATTGTAGTATGTAGTGTAGTGTGTATTGGTAGTATGTAGTGTAGTGTGTATTGTAGTATGTAGTTTAGTGTAGATTGTAGTATGTAGTGTAGTGTGTATTGTAGTATGTAGTGTAGTGTAGATTGTAGTGTAGATTGTAGTATGTAGTGTAGTATGTAGTGTAGTGTGTATTGTAGTATGTAGTGTAGTGTGTATTGTAGTATGTAGTGTAGTGTGTATTGTAGTATGTAGTGTAGTGTAGATTGTAGTATGTAGTGTAGTGTGTATTGTAGTATGTAGTGTAGTGTGTATTGTAGTATGTAGTGTAGTGTAGATTGTAGTGTGTAGTGTATTGTAGTATGTAGTGTAGTGTGTATTGTAGAATGTAGTGTAGTGTGTATTGTAGTATGTAGTGTAGTGTGTATTGTAGTATGTAGTGTAGTGTGTATTGTAGTATGTAGTGTAGTGTAGATTGTAGTATGTAGTGTAGTGTAGATTGTAGTATGTAGTGTAGTGTAGATTGTAGTATGTAGTGTAGTGTAGATTGTAGTATGTAGTGTAGTGTGTATTGTAGTATGTAGTGTAGTATGTAGTGTAGTGTGTATTGTAGTATGTAGTGTAGTGTGTATTGTAGAATGTAGTGTAGTGTGTATTGTAGAAAGTAGAGTAGTGTGTATTGTAGTATGTAGTGTAGTGTGTATTGTAGTATGTAGTGTAGTGTGTATTGTAGTATGTAGTGTAGTGTAGATTGTAGTATGTAGTGTAGTGTGTATTGAAGTATGTAGTGTAGTGTGTATTGTAGTATGTAGTGTAGTGTGTATTGTAGTATAGTGTGTATTGTAGTATGTAGTGTAGTATTGTAGTATGTAGTGTAGTATGTAGTGTGTATTGTAGTATGTAGTGTAGTGTGTATTGTAGTATGTAGTGTAGTGTGTATTGTAGTATGTAGTGTAGTGTAGATTGTAGTATGTAGTGTAGATTGTAGTATGTAGTGTAGTGTAGATTGTAGTATGTAGTGTAGTGTGTATTGTAGTATGTAGTGTAGTGTGTATTGTAGTATGTAGTGTAGTGTAGTATGTAGTGTAGTGTGTATTGTAGTATGTAGTGTGTATTGTAATATGTAGTGTAGTGTGTATTGTAGTATGTAGTGTAGTGTAGATTGTAGTATGTAGTGTAGTGCACTTACCCAGCACAAGCAGCTCCACATGCGCTTCATTCTGACCCTCCAGATCGTCAGAGATTAACGACTTTACAGAAGTAAATCGCCACTGCTTGCCCACTGCAGCTCACCGATGCGCAGATCAGCCTCTGAGAGACAGACACACACACACACACACAGACAGACAGTCAGACACACAATGTTCTGAAAATGAACGGAAGTCTGTTTCCTCACTCGCTGGAGTGAGGAAACAGAAGTACTGTGAGGAACAGGAAACAGTCGGCACAATGAGCAGCACTTCCTGTGGTGCGTCTCAATCTCGCTGAGCTACTGTGTCAGTACGGGTGTTTCTGGACAACAGCAGAACTGATATGTGTCTCATATTACAGTCGTTTTTTTAATGCTAATTAAAGAAAATTACGATAAATTGTTACATACTCCTTGATTTTTTCAGCTGTAGATTATAATTAATAGCTATGCTATGTTCTCTACCAGTCTATCAATGTGTGTTTTTGCTGAAATATAATTCAAGTAACGGTTTGTTTCTATCATCGAGTCATGATGTGTATTGAGTTGGCTTGTGAGATTTATGATTCACGCTTGATCATTTCCGTTAAGAGAACAGAGAATAAATTAACATATTTGCATCTTCATTCAGTCTTTATAAACACGAGCTGGTTCTGAATCACAGAGCCAGTGGACCAGTCGAACAAACATTAATTCTAACGTTTTGTTTATTTTGCCATTAAATTATTTCTGATTGGTCAAAATCTCCAGTTTATTTAAGGTTTAAAAAAACTTTTTTTTTGGTTGTGTGAACATTAAAGGAACATTCCACTGTATTATTCTTAAAAACATTAGGGACATTACTTTTAAATGTTTACTGGTGTGTGTGCATAAGTGTGCGTGTCTATGAGTTTGTGTGTGTGTGTGTGACTCCTGGGAGAAGCACAAGAATCTCTCTCGTCTCACACAGTAAATGTAAAGCAGTATTTCAGCTCTGAATGAGTGAGCCAATGAATGCTGGGTAAATGTGTTGCTATGTTATCAATCGTGAGTCTGTCTCACACTTCTATTCAAACTCTGAGTGTCTCTGAACGCTTTCACTCCACTAGCAGCAGGATCTGATCCGACACACACACACACACACTGACTCTTTTGTCATGACAAACTCATAGTAGATCTCAAAATGCATCAGCATTTACACTTCACATCTAACCTTCAACATTCAGGGAGCTTTTCAAAACTTACAGACATCTGAAACTCAGTTAAACTAATGATTCGGTCATTTACTCTCACTTTTTTCAGTGGAACAATAAATGAGTTGTTTAGTTTTGCTCTTTAACATACAATTAGAGGTCAAAATGAGAGAGAAGTAAAAAATTATGACTTTTATGTCATAATTGTCTGATATGTTTTAATGTTAGGGGGATTTTCTGTTTCTTCTTTACTATCTTACTTAATTTATTTTTACTTTTTTGATAATGTTGTGCTGCTCATCTTGGCCAGTAGTCACTTCTGTAAAAGAGATTTTTAATCTGAGAAACTCATGGAGGTCAACAGCTCATGAGACGAACATCTTAGAAGACAGAGAGTCGAGTGTTTGATTGACAGCTGAGCTTCGAGTGTTTGATTGACAGGCAGTCGAGTGTTTGATTGACAGCTGAGCTCTGACTCACTGTTGATGATGGAGATGTCTCGGCCCTTGTAGTGGCTCAGCCAGAGTGATGGAGGATCCCTGACTCGACGCACGAACCTCACGGTGCGACTGGTGCTCCGCAGTCCAGGGTGCACCGCGGAGCCGAGCTCGGACCCGTGCAGCGCCAGCGCGTCGGGGGAAGCGGAAGGCGTGCACGCGTGCGAATCGCGAGAATACGACTTGTACCACCACTGGACCACTGGAGTCTGCGAGGAGACGCTGGTGTACCGACACGGCAGGACCACCGGCTGGAAGAGCATGGCGAAGCGCCGCTCGTCACGAACCGAGACCTGCACCGCCTCACCCCGCGACACCGCTGACGTCGACACAAGAGAAACACACATGAGCATCACAAACAAGCCACAGAAACTGAGACGGGAGTGTGTGTTTGTGTCTGCCGTCACACTGTCATTATCAACGTCACTGAGAGCGGCTGATCCAGCACACACCGCTCAAACACATCAGTGACTTCAGTTAGTAAATGTGAAACAGTGTCCGCAACATTTATCTTTCATTATGTGACATTCTTCTTTAGGGAATCGGGAATATGAGAATAAATGTAGGGCGGGATATCAGCTTTATCACAGAGATTACACGGACAGAAACTGTTACTCCTCATGACATGAACAAGGTGAACATTTAAAAATAGATACTCAAACTATGAACAAACACATTCCATATGCTTCCCACACACACACACACTTACACTCTCACACACACATTCCTCTGAGCTTCTGAATATCTGCTATCATTCTAGTCAGTCAACAGAAGAGCGTCTCAGATTGTGTTGGGTTTATAAACTAACACACACCCAGAAACAGCTGGTTTAGATATGAGCTGTGGGATTCAGACAGACAGATAGAGAGTAAGACAGATAGAGAGTAAGACAGCAGCAGGGAGTGTTCACTAATAAGGGAGCAGACCATGTGTTTGATAAGAAAGGCTTTAGATTTAGGTTGTGTTTGTTTAGTTTTTACTTTAGAGGCTTTTAATGTTCTAAAACTCTGTAATGAATCTGCTGTGGAAACTTGTTCTGTAACAAAGTGAACAGATTTCGATGTCCTGTATTATAAAATTACAGTTTCAGGTCTTAAAAGTAATGTGATAGGAAAACGAGTAAGGAGACAGATATGAATATAGTTTCTTACAGTAAAACTGTATAAACGCTGGTCCCATGTGGCGTAACACACCTGAGCTGTGACTGTAACACACACTCGAGCGGAGTGACTGTAACACACACTCGAGCGGAGTGACTGTAACACACACTCGAGCGGAGTGACTGTAACACACCTGAGCTGTGACTGTAACACACACTCGAGCGGAGTGACTGTAACACACCTGAGCTGTGACTGTAACACACACTCGAGCGGAGTGACTGTAACACACCTGAGCTGTGACTGTAACACACACTCGAGCGGAGTGACTGTAACACACCTGAGCTGTGACTGTAACACACACTCGAGCGGAGTGACTGTAACACACCTGAGCTGTGACTGTAACACACCTGAGCTGTGACTGTAACACACCTGAGCTGTAACTGTAACACACACTCGAGCGGAGTGACTGTAACACACCTGAGCTGTAACTGTAACACACACTCGAGCGGAGTGACTGTAACACACCTGAGCTGTGACTGTAACACACCTGAGCTGTGACTGTAACACACCTGAGCTGTGACTGTAACACACCTGAGCTGTGACTGTAACACACACTTCGAGCGGAGTGACTGTAACACACACTCGAGCGGAGTGACTGTAACACACACCTGAGCTGTGACTGTAACACACACTCGAGCGGAGTGACTGTAACACACACTCGAGCGGAGTGACTGTAACACACACTCGAGCGGAGTGACTGTAACACACACTCGAGCGGAGTGACTGTAACACACACTCGAGCGGAGTGACTGTAACACACACTCGAGCGGAGTGACTGTAACACACACTCGAGCGGAGTGACTGTAACACACCTGAGCTGTGACTGTAACACACACTTGAGCGGAGTGACTGTAACACACACTCGAGCGGAGTGACTGTAACACACACTCGAGCCGGAGTGACTGTAACACACACTCGAGCGGAGTGACTGTAACACACACTCGAGCGGAGTGACTGTAACACACACTCGAGCGGAGTGACTGTAACACACCTGAGCTGTGACTGTAACACACACTCGAGCGGAGTGACTGTAACACACACTCGAGCGGAGTGACTGTAACACACATCTCGAGCGGAGTGACTGTAACACACACTCGAGCGGAGTGACTGTAACACACACTCGAGCGGAGTGACTGTAACACACACTCGAGCGGAGTGACTGTAACACACACTCGAGCGGAGTGACTGTAACACACACTCGAGCGGAGTGACTGTAACACACACTCGAGCGGAGTGACTGTAACACACACTCGAGCGGAGTGACTGTAACACACACTCGAGCGGAGTGACTGTAACACACACTCGAGCGGAGTGACTGTAACACACACTCGAGCGGAGTGACTGTAACACACACTCGAGCGGAGTGACTGTAACACACACTCGAGCGGAGTGACTGTAACACACACTCGAGCGGAGTGACTGTAACACACCTGAGCTGTGACTGTAACACACACTCGAGCGGAGTGACTGTAACACACACTCGAGCGGAGTGACTGTAACACACCTGAGCTGTGACTGTAACACACACTCGAGCGGAGTGACTGTAACACACCTGAGCTGTAACTGTAACACACACTCGAGCGGAGTGACTGTAACACACCTGAGCTGTAACTGTAACACACACTCGAGCGGAGTGACTGTAACACACACTCGAGCGGAGTGACTGTAACACACCTGAGCTGTGACTGTAACACACACTCGAGCGGAGTGACTGTAACACACCTGAGCTGTAACTGTAACACACACTCGAGCGGAGTGACTGTAACACACCTGAGCTGTAACTGTAACACACACTCGAGCGGAGTGACTGTAACACACACTCGAGCGGAGTGACTGTAACACACACTCGAGCGGAGTGACTGTAACACACCTGAGCTGTGACTGTAACACACACTCGAGCGGAGTGACTGTAACACACCTGAGCTGTGACTGTAACACACACTCGAGCGGAGTGACTGTAACACACCTGAGCTGTGACTGTAACACACACTCGAGCGGAGTGACTGTAACACACCTGAGCTGTGACTGTAACACACACTCGAGCGGAGTGACTGTAACACACACTCGAGCGGAGTGACTGTAACACACACTCGAGCGGAGTGACTGTAACACACACTCGAGCGGAGTGACTGTAACACACACTCGAGCGGAGTGACTGTAACACACACTCGAGCGGAGTGACTGTAACACACACTCGAGCGGAGTGACTGTAACACACACTCGAGCGGAGTGACTGTAACACACACTTCGAGCGGAGTGACTGTAACACACACTCGAGCGGAGTGACTGTAACACACACTCGAGCGGAGTGACTGTAACACACCTGAGCTGTGACTGTAACACACACTCGAGCGGAGTGACTGTAACACACACTCGAGCGGAGTGACTGTAACACACACTCGAGCGGAGTGACTGTAACACACCTGAGCTGTGACTGTAACACACACTCGAGCGGAGTGACTGTAACACACCTGAGCTGTGACTGTAACACACACTCGAGCGGAGTGACTGTAACACACACTCGAGCGGAGTGACTGTAACACACACTCGAGCGGAGTGACTGTAACACACACTCGAGCGGAGTGACTGTAACACACACTCGAGCGGAGTGACAGTAACACACACTCGAGCGGAGTGACTGTAACACACACTCGAGCGGAGTGACTGTAACACACACTCGAGCGGAGTGACTGTAACACACACTCGAGCGGAGTGACTGTAACACACACTCGAGCGGAGTGACTGTAACACACACTCGAGCGGAGTGACTGTAACACACACTCGAGCGGAGTGACTGTAACACACCTGAGCTGTGACTGTAACACACATCTCGAGCGGAGTGACTGTAACACACACTCGAGCGGAGTGACTGTAACACACACTCGAGCGGAGTGACTGTAACACACACTCGAGCGGAGTGACTGTAACACACACTCGAGCGGAGTGACTGTAACACACCTGAGCTGTGACTGTAACACACACTCGAGCGGAGTGACTGTAACACACACTCGAGCGGAGTGACTGTAACACACACTCGAGCGGAGTGACTGTAACACACACTCGAGCGGAGTGACTGTAACACACACTCGAGCGTAGTGACTGTAACTGTTGGCACTGATTTGACTGAATCTCAGGGTTAGAGCTGCTCTGCTCCTGATTACAGAGGCTTTAGTTAGACATCAACCCACATCATTACACTAGTTAGCTCAGAAACCGCCACACAAACACAAACACTGAGGTACTGCTCTGTAAGCAGTTTTACACCGTTACCATGGTAGTAAAACAACTACGGAAAGCTTTTTAACCACTGAAGATGATCATTTAACTGATTTATGTAAGACAGTGGATGCAGCTTCAATATTCATCTCCTGTATTTCTGCTCACGGACCAACTTACCAAATATACCAAAATAAACCTTAGAATAAATGTGAATCACATGAAGTGAATGTGCTGATAAATATCAGGCGTCAGTGCGTCACATTTACAGTAGAGCAGATCATAAGAGCCGCTTTACTGGCACTAAATACAACTGAAAGATTCCCGAATCAAAACCGAGCTAGTGTAGTTAGTTAGTGGAGTTATTGGAGTTATTGGACTGTAAACCGTGAGAAGAGTAAAAACAACCTGTTGTTGCCGCTCAACTTCTCCAAACTCGCAGAAAGTGACGCACCTGTGAACGCCAGGAGTGAAATCCAGCATCTGACGAGTGAAATCCTTCTAAACCGTTCCGTTTTGTTACCCGTAGCAGAATTGCGATCGTGTTTTCCTCGTGTTTTTCGCTTCATTTTCCGTCCGTCTCTTCTGCGTCTCGTGAGTAACGGTCTGAGTGAACGGAGGCGCGCGGCGCAGCGCGCCGCCCTCAAGCGCGTTACCGAGGACTTTCAACGAGGGGTTTTATTTTTCAACAAAATATCACATTTTCATATATATATATATATATATATATATCACATTTTATAACTATACAAATCTAAATAACATAACCAACAGAAAAAAAACAACTGTAAGAAATTATGTACTATTTTTACATTTTACTGCAATGTTCCCGTTACATTATCAGCTTTTACAAATCCACACTAAACCGGTTAAAAGTTTAAAGACGATCATCATCATGATTGTCTAAAGCATTAATTCAAGAAGTTTGATTTTAGACTTGAATCAATAATGATTTCGCCCTCTAGTGTTTCTATCGGTGTAGTGTGTGAGTCGGCCTAGAGCAGGAGACCGGGGCATGTTGTCACACGCTATGTGTCATATGGGTGTACACAACGGGTTCAAAACTTACTTGAATTTAAAATAGTTTAACCAAAAATATGTTTGTTTTTCGGATTTTCTATTGATTAAACACGATGGTGAAATGGATTTTGTAAATATTGTGAACGTAAAAGTCACTTTGTTAAAACACTACGAAATAATGTTGTCTGTTTCATATGTTGTAATTTTATGTCCTATTAAAAAAATGTTTTCAAATGTATTCTTTTTAATTCAGCGTCACTACCCAAAACCATGTTAAAGGTGCCTTCTGCCATAAAAAATCAAATCATACTCCATATTCCATACCAGATGAGGGCAGTATACCTCCAGAAAATGAGTCGTGCGCGCGCGCGCTGCACTCTCACGTCTTCAAACAACACGAGCGAGCGCTGTTTTGCTCTTTCTCCCTAGTGCATATTAATCAAATCATTTGATATAATAGTAAAGGGTTGGAAGACCACAGTTTCACATTGAGCATTTGGAGATTTTTAGAGATCAGAGACTTCACAAAAATCGATGAGCATGTGTCCTAACATGGTTAGGAAGCATGCAAAGTTTCGTGAGGATTCGGATCATAGGTGGCGCTATAGTCGTCAAAAAGGTCTCTCATTATTAGGTTTTCAAGCACAAAGTGCTGAAAACCTATTGTATTTGCTAGAAAGAAAAAAATCTAGAAGTACTAAATTGCGCATAACTCCAAGACCGTTTGAGCTAGAATCACGATATATTCATCGTTACATATTCATAAACCAAAGCAACAAACACTTTTACTCAGAAACAAAATTAAATCAGTTTAGACAGAACTCAAAACAATAAAAATAAAGTTGTCTACAAGATGCATTAAATTGAGACTCACCCAGGCAAAGCAGCAGTGCTGTGTTTAAATCCTGCCCTCAGATAGATCCCAGGAACCCTTGGACATCGTCACACCTGCCAAAGATAAAAAACCCATGCGAATAGGGCTTTAGAATAAAAAACAAACTAAATTAATTAAAATCATACTTACCACAGGAGGTACTACACACCGTCACTCGCCTTATGAGAACACACTGAAAACATACAAGCAATTCAGTCTCCCGTTAACCAAGAAAAGTCTTTAAAATACGGAAACTTACCTGGCAGCTATCGCAAGAGCCAGTGCACACCAGAGAGAAAAGCAGAAACTCTCCTGCTAGCCACATCATGCAACATCTCAATCAAGGTCGCGCATTCAACCCCAACACTAGCAGGCAGGACCCATTGTGAAGCATACCTGGCAAACAAACCACTCACATTTTTATACTTCCCAAACTGGCCACTGATAGGCTCACTTGGCATGACGCAAACCAATCACAGCAAGGGCTAAACATCTCGCTGCTACATTCGGCACTGATAGGCTCACAGGGTTAGCGTGACACCAACCAATAACAGCAAGGGATATACATACCCTGCTACAAATATTATAAGTTAAAACACTTTCAATCATTGATCTATAAACAAATGGATTCGGCGACTCAAAACTGGGGTTGGAGATAAAACCTGACTTTTCAAATGAGCGTGAGCGTGAACTGCGCGTGGCGTGCTGCTCATTCATTCCTGACAGAGTGAGCGACGCCCTCGTCGTTTTAGCATTATTTGTTCTATTCTTCTCAGAAATAGATACGTTTGCTTGAACCAAGAGCAAAATATGTATTTAGTTATTTTTGGAATGAGATATGTGTTTTACATGTGGGTAGTGTACAGCTAGGCATAGATGAGAAGTGTTAGAATATAGGGAACTGTGAAGTGCGTGCCAGGGCCCTTAGTCTGAAGATAAGAAAGATAAGATAAGAATTTGAAAATAAAGTTGTGCTTTCTTACAGATCATCTCAGTATTGGACAGTCTGATAATACCATTCCATCCCAATATACCATCACACTGAGAAATTACTGTAACAAAAACATGGCTTTAATAATATCGTTACAACTTAGAAAATAAACAACATGGAAACGATATCAGAACATACAGTATAATATACAAATCAATGAATACAATAAAAAATCAAAAAGAATATACATATGATATTCTCTATGTTGTTCAATACATTTATATCAAATACAGGTAAATGTATTTCCCATGACATGATGCAAATTTAATGTTTAAGAATAATTACATTTACTATAATTGCATATCACAGTGTTTATTCTAAATGATTTATGGGTGTTTTAGTCCTCTTGAATCAGGATCAGTAGGGCCCTATAATTTCTGCGATCACAGAATAAAAAGCACACTCTTTTTACAACTAAAATAACAGTAAAGGGTAAAAAAAATGAATTCCCAAAAATTAAAACGGAAAAAACAGAATTTGCAAAAATTAAAACGGAAAAAAAACGGAATTTGGGAAAAAATAAAATGGAATTTGGAAAAAAATAAAACAGATTTTATAGGGCCCTAGATCAGTTCCTCTTGCAGCATCTCTGACGATGTGGGCGGGGCTTTAACCTGTCACTCACGTGAAATCAGCCAATAGCAAACCACAATCATCCAATCAACTCCCCACAGGCACAATCAAGCCCCGCCCACATGTGTTCTTGTTCCCGAAGCGGTTCACTCGATATACGACACAATACAGGTGAGAGACCAGTGTAACGCCACTTGTCATGACGACCGAGACAGCATGTCTCAATAATGTCAGTAGCCGCATTTCCATTGCAGATTTGCGCAAAACTTTTACGAAATTTTTTAAATGTTGATAAAAAATGATTGTGAAATGACGGCGTTTCCATTAAACGATGTTATGCGACTGAAACGTGATTTTTTTTCCCTCTCATGATGAATCATTCCAAACATCATGGCAACGAAAGTCACATATATCTCAGCCGCCGCTGTACTAGCGTTCATTATTAATGGAGTCGTAGGCGTGTCATACAACATTAAGGTCAAGTACAAACTCTTAACCTGAGAGCGGCTCGTGTGAGGAGTTTCTTCCTCAAATCTGCTTCAAGATCTTGATTGTGGGATTTCTTAGTGGTTTAGAATCCAGTACTCCTGTAATTTTTTTGTCTTTTATGAGTTTAATAAAGAGCCGTCTCGTAATTGCAGAAAAACTGTTTCCATTGCAGTTTTGCGTAATATCCCTTCTTCAAACTGCCTGAAAACCTCCTTGTGCGAGCGTGAAAACCTTTTTGCGTGAGTTTTCGCGAAATTGACGTGTTTCCATTGGCCGTACTTTTAATTCGCAATATGAAGAGTAATGGAAACGTGACTAGTGATTCATATTTAGCTTACATTTTAATAAGCATCTTAGCTTATTTAGCAGATGCTTTTCTCCAGCAAATCAATTGTTTGAAAATCTAGAAAAGCTGGTGATTTCCAGTGTTTCCAGAGATGAAGTTGAGCCATTAACCGAAATATGTGAACTTTATCTTTGTTTTATCCAACTATATAATGTACACAAAATGCACAGAGAGAAGAGGTCCGACCTCGCACGGGGTCACGTCTGGTGTATGATTAGACCAGAGCAACATCTGCGCTTAGAAAATCAATGCAGTTCCAGTTAATGACTGTCCAACCGTCCCTCAAACACACGGATGACAGAAGCACACACACACACAGGCTCAGAATCACTGTTTTATTTCAAAGCTCATCTCAAAATACAGTTTCTTTACTGAATCGATGGTTCCTTAAACCTTTACAATCTTAAAAATAAAGGTCTCATATTTGGGTTCCCCAAAGATCCTTCAGTGATCAGTTCTTAAAAGAACCTTTTTTCTTCTTAGTGTGAAGAACATTTTAATAATCTAAAGGACCTTTTGTGCAATGAGAGGTTCTGTGGATGTTATCAACTTTAAATATGGAACTCAACTTGGTTTGATTCTCTAGCTATCCATATAAGTCAGTCCAAATACCAATAGTCCAAATTATTCTGTACTTTATTGCTTTCCCTTCTGCCTTTCTAAAAAGACACCAACCTTAGCTCTTTATTCCAAAGTATCCATGAATTACAACCAATAGATGCACTTTTATCAAGGATACGGATTTATGATGGACAGATGCACTTGGATGGACTTCGAAACAGAAACCGGCATTTTTTAACTCTTGACTCCTGTCATATACACCCTTATGGCTTGAGGGCGAGTAAATCATGGGCTAATTTCCTCTTTAGGTGAACTCTCCCTTTACCAGGTCAAGAACTGATCCCTGAAAGGGTCTTTGGGGAACTCGGAAGTGCTTCTTCCGTGGCGAAACCTTTAACCTCGGGTAAAGACGAGAGGAGACCCTGTTGAATTATTCAACCCCTCAACGGGAGTTTTCACAACCATTTCAATCCATTTTAGGAAGTTGGCCACTTTGGTGTAAATGCCGTAGTGCCCCGGCCGATGGCAGCCTCTGCCCCATCAACACGACGCCTGTGAGGAAGGAGGTTCCCCCGTCAGCGCGTGACTAGGCGGACTTCCGTCGTGTACCTCGGCAGGACTCGTCTCGCCCGCGACGGTAGCCGCGCAGAACATGTTATCAGTGACGTTGACGCGGCTGCTCGACACACACTGATCTGTGGGCAGTAGCGGACGCTGAGCCGCTGGAGACTGGCAGACGACGGGGCGCTCAGGCCTCGCGCGGGTGCGTGATTGTGTCCGGCGGTTCGCTGCTCCATCCACTGAGCGTGTGGAAGCGTACGGCTTCGAGCTCCTCCTGTGCTAGCTGTGGCGTGGGCAAGCATACGGGCACGGCGTACGCCGAGCGCTTGAGCTCTTCATGAAGCTTCAGGAGGGCCAGGTCACCATCCAGTGACACGGGGTCGTAGCTCTCGTGGATAACCACAGCAGAGACATCATACGCCTCCTCTGGGCCGTCCATCACATCCAGGTCATGATCACCTGAGGACAGACAACTGCTGTCAACAAGACTGGAGCGGAGCTGAAGAATGACACTGAGCGTTATTCACAGCAGCGCCATCTTTGATTTCTATCGGGAATGAAAGCGAGGCATACATCTCTTCAGTGGGTATTCTATTATTTAAAGGTGCAGTGTGTAGAGTGTAGTGGCATCTAGTGGTGAGATCGCAAATTGCAACCAACAGAAGTTACAGTGGCCGACAGGGAAAGATGTCGCCAGTTAAGCAATGAGGTTTCTTTACAGATACATTTTAAAAATTGGGTTTACCTAGTTATTCAATAAAACGATATGTTATTGCGAATATTATTGTAACTTGTTTATCATTGTATTTTAGCCGTCATGGCCGTAAGCTAGAATCTTTTTTAACACAAACTCATCATTTAGCTTCAGAAGAACTTTATGAACCCACAGCAGCCGTTTGGAGATTATTATAGATGCACTTTTATGAGCTTCAATCTGTTGGTTGCAATCCACTGCCATTATAAAGCTGGGAAGAGCCAGGGAATTATTTAATATAACTCCGATTGTGTTCGTCTGAAAGAAGAATGTCATACACATCTAGGATGGCTTGAGGAACAATAAATCATGGGCTAATTTTCATTTTAAAGTGAACTGCTCCATTAAGCAGAGAGTTATGGTGTTGTATGGGTAACACACCCCTGTACTGTATAAAACACTGTAGAAATAAACGTGACTTGATCATGAGTGCACACTTCAGATACCTGTGATAACCTTCAAGCGCTTCAGGTCCTTCTGATGAACGCAGTGAGCCGCTGTCACGACCCAGCCGGCGTCCAGAAGAGCTCCTCCACACACACTCTCTCCTTTATAATCGACCAGCGCCTGGGGACGGAGAACACACTCGCCATCGGATCACTTCTCGTGACGCTGCAACCAGCACGTCGACCGTTACCTGCCAAGGACAGTGGCCTCTGGGACAGTGAATCCCCCCGCGAGCTGTTTTTGAGGATCTGTCGTCTGAAGCGGGATCTTTCCACACTGGATATTCAACTGCAACAAATCAGAGTAAATAGAAAAGGTTTGGCAAGAGAAACATTGAATGCTGAAAAGTGCCTGAAAGTTAAAGTGCCCCTATTATTTTAAAGGTTCTTAATGTTGTTTCAGCTCTTACTCTCCCTGCGTGCCTCTGAGAGCTGCTCTGCTGTGATTGGTCAGAACGCTCATTATCATATCTGAATCTCAGCTCTTGATCACAGTGATACGAACAGTAACGATGGCGTGGGTTTCACCGCATCAATCTCAGAAAACACCAACAACACGAGCTCTTCCAGTCTGAAATACACGCCAGTGTTCTGAGGGCGGAGCTAGAGAGACGCTGCTCAGCCAAATCAACACCACAGGCTGGTATTATGCAAATTAGTTACAAACCTACAGGTTCAGCTGGAAGTGAGACTGAATTACTGACGACTCTTACTCTTAAAAACAGCTTTATTACACTTTGTCTGGTAGTAGTCGGGGAAATGTATTTTAATATTCAACAATATTATTGATTTTTCTCCAGAGCGGCTATATATATATATATATATTTTTTATATATATATATATATATATATATATATATATACACACACACACACACACACATTAACTAAATTAATAACTTTTTTTACAACAAAAATGATCCATCACTGAACTGACTTAAGCTGGACTGAGATGCTATTCTCTTCTAGAAACAAACTTTGTTGCATTATTTTCCTGTTATCTCTAAAAAAGTAAAGCGCTGTAAGAAATAAATGTGACTTAATTTGAATTGACTACGATTACAGGGGCACTTTAAATAAGTTCAGTTTGGAGTTTGAACGTTTTATAAGCCTTGTGTCCTTTGGAGATTTGAAGTTTATAGGTCTTTAATTATATATTCTTCCCACCGTGAGCAACACAAGACGTCCCATCAGCCCCCAGTGTGTATCCCGCTGGCACAGCGAGACGAGCGCCCGGGCTCCCGAAGCCTCGCAGAACTGCTGACACAGCCTCCGCTCACATGAAGACACCTCAGCGTCTCCTCGAACCCTGCCCGCTGGGAACACATCTGTGAGCTTGCAGAAGGACACACTGCTGGTTACTGTTCATGTTCACCTACCTTTCTCACAGTACTTTCCCTCGAATCCCTCCGGACACAGGCAGAGCAGGTGCTCGCCAGATAAACACACGTGCTGTTGTTCTTGCACCGGATTGGTCAAGCACGGCTCCTTAGCTTAGAGTAGATGATCACATGTATAAATCAAGCATATGTTAAAAACTTTGGTTTATAGTTGTTGGCATTCGTCTGTCTCTGGGAGACAATGGAATATGTGTCAAGGAGTCTCTGGTTGGTTTATAGTAAGAAATATCAAAACATCTGTATTTTGGATGGAATTCAATGCATCTTGAACTGAGCTGAAACACAGAAGCTTGTTTCCACCACAGAATAAAAATGTAATTGCAACTTTTCATCTTACAATTCTGACATTTTTCTCAGAATTGTGTGATATAAAGTAGCAATTGCGAGAAATAAAGTCAGAATTTTGCGTGATATAAATCGCAATTGTCGTGCTATAAAGTCAGAATTGTGTAATATTAAGTTGCATTTGGGAGTTATAAAGTCTGATTCTAAGGGTAAAAAAGAAGTTTATATCTCACAATTCTGACTTTATAACATGCATTTGGGAGATCAGAATTGTGTTTTAGCCTTAGACTAAAAGTCGCAATTGTGCCTATATTACACAATTCTGACTTTATATTTCGCAATTCTGAATTTATATCACGTAATTCTACTTTATATTGCAATTCCTACACGCAATTGCGTGTTATAAAGTCAAATTTACGAGATATAAACATGCAATTCTGAAAAAAATAAAGTCAGAAGATTTAAACTCACAATTATGAGATAAAAAGTCACAATTATTTTTTTAAATATACTGTGGCCTAAACAAGCTTCCATATAAACAAACACCTTTTGAACAAACAGAACCTTTGACTTGGTAAATACTGTGTTTGTTTGTTCTTAGATTAGAAGTCCATATAATGACCATGAAATCTATGATTAATAATGGTCAGTGGTCAACTGTATAGGCTACTAATAATATGTACAATGTCAACAAGATACTCTGAATGAAAAGCATGTATTTATACTTAATAACTGACTAGGCTACAGTTTTTGAGGAGACTATGGGGTGTCCTGTTTGTTTGTTGTTGTTTTTTTGTGGGCAGCGGTCACGTTTATTTTGCCCCATACTCACCGGAGTAACTCAACCAAAACTGTTTCTGCAAAACAGAAACAAAACGAATTCACGAAATTATTCAAATAAAATAATGTGTCAGATGAGTGATGATTATAAATAATATCTGAGTGAGTACCGTCTTTGTGTCATCCTCGAACACCTTGCGCGCCTCCTCGTAATCGCAGATTTCTTCGATGCACTTGCGCTCGAGATTGCTCGTGCTTCATCTCCTCAAGGAAAGAGTTCGTGCGCCTCACGCGCTGCAACACAGAACTGGCGCCATCTTTGTCAAGAAAGACTGAAACAGAGGTAGAACAGAAGTAGTTGATACACAAGTTATTTAACAGGCGGTCTATGTTGTTATTGATAAACGAGCGACACGAACACTCCCGATTAAGAACACTGCGCCTGCGAGTCACTTCTTTGATTAGAACGGGTTACGGGAGAGTTATTTTAGTTCGTGTCTCTTACCGCCGATGGATCCGTGAAATATCAGGACACACAGCAGCAGAACAGCCCCAGTGTTCATGTTCACCTCCGGACACACGCGTGGGCAAAGTTTCTCAGAATCCCGATGGTGAGACTGAAATTAGCCGATCGACCGGGAGCAAAGGGCTTGTGTGTGATTCACTCAGACAGACTGATAATGAGGAATCAAACTCATTATTGGACAAGGCGTTGATTTTAAAGTCACCATGGATTATGGAATACTGCAGCGTTATTCTAAATGATTTATCGCTGCACATCATTATTATCGTGTTCTATTCATTCATTCCTGGTAATCTTGAATAATCAGTTCCTCTTACCGCATCTCTTCTCTGATGACGAGGGCGGTGCTTTGACCTGTCACTCACATGAGATCAGCCAATAGCAAACCACCATCCGATTCTATGTATACGGCACAATAGAGAATTACTTTATGCTGACTTTAAAAGAGTATTTTGAAACATTACTAAACATATAATGTGTGAGAAACTACTTATTAGCTAATTTAATTATTACATATTACACAGACACACTGCAATAAAAGGCAGATTTTCCATGTTAATCAGAGTTCTTATCCAAATGAGCCACAATGAGGATACACGATAAATGTTTTTTTTTTAATTCTGCACCGTCGCCCAGAAACAACAAAGTATATGGTGAATATATACTCACGCCAAGATACTCACAATCCTGTGGATTCCCATTGGAACAACTGAATATTTTGCACACGCATTTATACACATGCATACAACCAAATAAACAGATAAATTTAATTCTATTGAATTGTTTATTTGAGAATGAGGTCATGAAGGCCAAAGCAATGAGAGGATAAACATGTCAAACAATGAAGAAATTAGACATAATCAGACATAAATAGAGCAGCGCTCAGATTCAGAAGCTTTAAAGCTTCACTTGAGTAGAATTGCTTTTAACGCTGTCACTTTTGTCATTCGAACGGATGCACTTTTATTGTCTTCAGATTTTCTACGGCCATACACTGCCATTATAAAGCTAAGAAAGAGTCAGGACATTTTTTTATATAACTGATTGTATTCGTTTGAAAGAAGAATACATTAGAATAAGTCATATACACCTAGGATGGCTTGAGGGAGAGTAAATTAAGGGCTAATTACAATCTTTGGGTGAACTATCCCTTTAACGCTTCACTTGAGTAGAGTTCGTCGTTTGTTGGTGGATCCACTGCAGGTAGTTGGAGACGCGCGTGTAGATGCCGCAGGATCCCGGTCCGAGCGCAGCCTTTCCCCCAGCTCACGATTCCCAGCAGGAACGTGGTGTTTCTGTAGCGGGTCACTAGCGGCCGCCGCTGTCGCCTCTACATCGAGTCCTGCTTTCCCTCGATGTAGCCGGCGCAGAACATGTTATCAGTGAGCGAGAGTTTGCTGCTCTCCACACACTCCTGCGTGCGAATGCGCGGCACCTGGAGTCGGCGCAGTAAGCGTGAGGTGGGTCCGCCCTCGCTGCGTCTGCCCCACCCGCTCACCGTGTGCTTGCCAACGGCCCACAGCACACGCTCCGCCATGTCGCGCATGGGCAGGCACACGGGCACGGCGTACGTGTCGCAGAGACGACGGGTCTGCGCAGACGCAGCAGGGCGATGTCACTGTCTGCGGTCTCGGCACGTAGCCGGGGTGCATTAGCATCTCCTCCACTCTCGATCACCTGTTCTGTGCCTTCGTCCACCTTCGATGTCGTGCTCACCTGAGCGCCACAGAACAACTATAATTAGTCATTAACTATCTCTTTTCAGTTATTAAAATAGTTAGAAGAATTCTGTCATTGGTTATTCACTCTCATGATGACTATCGTTCATCTTTGGAACACAGGAAGATCTTCATAGATCTTGAATAGACTTTTAATGGAGGGACAGAAATCCCTCAGATCGAAGTAAAGATCTTCACGTTGAACGAAAGGCTTGTGGGTTTTGGAATGACATGAGAACTAAAGAAAGATTTTTCATCTTTGGGTGAACTAACCCTTTAACAATTTCTTGTAGCTATATAAGTAATTATGCAAGTAAACTGTGATTTTCTCTTCTTGATAAAATTGAATCAATATGAATGATAGAATTGTCAGCTACGGGTTTGTTAGGCTGCAATATTCTGACTGTTCACTGTTTATATATTACTGATGGACTTTACATTTAAAACAGGCATTTTAACAAACACCATGTCCAACAAAATCAATTAAAAAATCACAGCCAATCAGAAGGGCGTGTGTATTGCGCTCTGAGAGCGACTGTACCTGCGACTATCTTGAGAAACTTGACTTTGAGTTTCTCCAAACAGTGTGCGGCTGTGAGGATCCAGGTGGGTTTATAGATCACTCCTCCACAGAAGCCCTCTCGCCGTACTTCAGCAGCACCTGTCCACACACACACACACACACACACACACACACACACACACACACACACACACACACACAGGTGTTTGACGGTATTGACTCATCAACATGTGTGTTCTGGCGGTGACCTCGGTACCTGCCATGGACAGTGACCTTTAGGACATTCGGCTTCACCAACGATTCGAGACCTCAGATCCGCCTGTGAGTTCGTTCCAGAACCTCCTCTCCAAAGAAGAGGAACCTTCCCACACGGAAAAGCCTCTGTAAGACACGGACAATTATAATGGTTTAATTCTAAACTAATACATTTTAAACAAATTAGAATCGCTCAAGTCATCCTTGGTGTATGACATTCTTCTTTCAGACGAATACTTTCAGAGTTATTTTAAAAAATGTCCTGGCTCTTCTGAGCTTTATAATGACAGTGAATGGCCGTCTGTGTTTTTGAGGCATAAAAGTGCATCTGTCCATCATAAAGCTTGGAAGAGCCTGATTGTATTCGTCTGAAGGAAGATGCACCTAGGATGACTTTGGGGAGAGTAAATCATGGGCTAATTTTCATCTTTGGGTGAACTGTCTCTTTAAGCTCGTCTGTACAGTGTTTGCATGAAAGGGAAGCTGGAACATGAACTAATGATGTTCTGAGCCGTCTGTGATGTTCTCACCGTGTGTCGGGCAGCTCTGACCGTCTGACCCTAAGAAATACCCATGGGCACAGGAGCAGTTGCGCTGGCCGTCCTCCTCCACGCAGAAAGTGCTCGCAGCGCCCGTTATCATGCAGACAGGAGTCAGGCACGCCTCAATCTCTGCTGAGAATCAGGATTAGCTTGTTCTTTAACCTCAAGGACGTTTTTACTCTTTCAGGTACAACAAAACTCCAGAGTTT
Source organism: Hybognathus amarus (assembly GCA_030378365.1). Classification (NCBI taxonomy): domain Eukaryota; kingdom Metazoa; phylum Chordata; class Actinopteri; order Cypriniformes; family Leuciscidae; genus Hybognathus; species Hybognathus amarus. Next base: position 130,390 of record JAQIUQ010002255.1, read on the forward strand.
TGGAAGCACAAATTCCTCATACATTACATTAGATATGGTTCACCATGTAACCAGTTTAAACACAAACATGCAAACACTGGTTTTCTTCCTCAGTCTTGTTTTCCAGTAAAAAGTCCTAACCCTATTCAAAGATATGAAGTCTTTCTGAAAAATCTATCACACTGATGTGTTTGTGCTTATACACGAGTAAATATCTGCCACTGGAGTCACAAATAATCTATTTTCCCTTTAAGTTTATTTTTCTGATCCCATATATTTGTTCTTGTTTTAAACAAAAACTCACTTTATATCTTCAGTCATTCTGTGTGTCTTGATTTAAGAATGTTTTAGATATTAGTGCTGGAAAACAAGACAGAAACACAGAGGATGTTCCTTCTGGGTTCTCACCGCGCCTCGCAGGCGCGTCCGCTGAAGCCCGGCGCGCACAGGCACGTGAAGGACCTGGCGTTCTGGCTCGTGCACAGCCCGTTGTTCTCACACGGGTTCGATGCGCAGTGATCTTTAACTGCAGACCAACATAATCGATTCATCTTAATAACGTAGAAAATGTCATTTAGCAAAAAGTCACATATCTTTAAAACTCACCATCGTAGATCTTCCAGAACTCATCCTGTGTGGAGACAGTGGTCAGATAGTGCCAGTGCCACATAACCTCACACATTCCTCACATTCTTAGATTCAAAATAACTTACAATTTCATGCATAACTCTTTTAATTCAGCTCTAAATATCTTCCATCGGGAGTCTGTGAGCTCTTGTGAAATATAATAATAACACATGATATTTGATGCCTCTAGATGGGCTTATTGAGAATGAGGAGTCACGTGCCGATTTAGGCGGGGTCTGAGCCGGTCGGCCATGATGGTAGGAGACGCTATCGGTTACCAACGGCAACGCCTTCAGAACCCTGTTAGAACTCCACAGAGACGCGACTAAACATTCCAGAGCTTTCATTTTCGCGCATTTATTATTTTCGCGCATTTATATATTTTTTTTTGACATAGACGGATCTAAGAATACGAGAAAAAGGAAGAAAGTAAAGCAATGCAAAAAGATAAGGCGAAAGAAAAGGGACCTTACAGGAACAAACTCACACTAAGAGCAAAACAGCTGTATTTGGAGAAGCAGCATCAAGATATTTGTTCTTTTGCACTAATAACAGTATTATTATTTTATTATTATTACTTATGTTGTCCATGAAACTTATATTTATTGACCAAATATACATATATTTCAGTTCTCAATAAATATTGTTAAGCCATATCAAGTTGTTTCAAACATTTATTTCAAAGAAATAAAAAAGTAATGAACAAGGCACTCAAACAACACTTTTGCGTATGTTCGTTAAGGCAGCAAACAGTGAAAATCGTATAAGTTACTAAAGACACCAACCGTGCAATCCAGCGTCTCCTGTCAGATACTCTCCTGATGCTGTGTCCATTTCGGTCACCTAAAAACTGTATTCCATTGTTCCTATGTTTTCCACATGTCTCGTGTGAGTTACTGGAGGAGTTTTTAACGCAGCAGTGACTTCCAGGCATGGTAAAACAGTGCGGAACTGCGAGAATCTCCTCTTACAACCGAGATAAACACACACGTACGGTTTAGCCGTGGGAATCCAACCAACATGGCGGAGAGGGAGGGGCTCTGTACAATGACGTCAACTCCTCATTCTCAATATCTCTATATGGAGCAGAGGATTCTTGGATTGTTGTCTTTTTGGATGTCATGTTATTGTTTGTATGTTTGTATGTCTAATAAAAAAAAAAAAATATATATATATATATATATATATATATATATATATATATATATATATATACAGCTATGGAAAAAATTAAGAGACCACTGCCAAATCAGCAGTTGCTCTGGATTTATTATAAATAATAAATCCAGAGCAACTGCTGATTTGGCAGTGGTCTCTTAATTTTTTCCATAGCTATATATATATATATATATATATATATATATATATATATACATATATATGGAGCAGAGGAGCTGTTCCGCTGGGTCCTAAAGCCCGTTTCTCTTCAGTGTGTGCTCACACACACACACACATCTTGGTATAGTTTTAGCAAGTTTGAATGTTGAGCATTTTTAGGTTTGTCTATGTGTACTGAAGCATTCCTCACATTCGATTCATTCCTAAGGGGGTCAGATTGACCCGAGAGAGAGGATTGGTTCTTTTTTTAAATTTCAACCACTAAATCCATTAAATACATTTTTTGTGTGTATTCGTGGTTCAAGTGTGTGTTAGAGCCCTCTAATAACCACCCGAGGGAAGGATGAGGGTTGTAGGGAACACACCTAAATGCCACTTCAGAAACACTTCATGGCATTACACTAATAAAATATACAATCCTTCAGGTTAGGAAAAGCAGTTTAAGATTTAGTTACACATGCACCAAGAGTAGTGCTGTCAGTCACTGAACATGAGTGTGTGTGTGTGTATTCCTGACCGTGGCCTCGGTGTGCTCAAACACCTCCCTCGCCTCCTCATACGAGCACTTCTCCTCCAGACACTCCCTCTCCAGATTCCCCATCTTCATCTCCTCAAACCAGCCCGAGTTCGCTCGCCTGCTCCGGGTCAGAACCTCATGAGCCTCGTCCCGCCCCGTGAACACTGGACACACACACACACACACAAGACAGCACTGACAACACTCTCAGTACTAAGACCACTGGTTGTTTAGCTGTTGAATGACCGTACCTGTGGCCGAACGACAGCAGTAAAGACTCCAGAGGACCAGAAAGCCGGACAGGAGACGCATGTCGACCAGCGCTTCAGTTCTTCTGCTGGAGGGTCAAAGGTCTGAAGTCTAAATACTCTGACAACAACACTCTGCTCTCTCACACACTCACACACACACAGATACAACACAAAGGTTACCAGTGTTACTCTTCAGGAAGTCTAAAATGACCAAATTTAACTTGGACTATGGCGTAAAGTAAAGCCATACAATCTCTAGAAATCCTTTTCACATCCATACTTACTGTAATCTCCTGTTATCACTGTAGAGCAGCTGCGATATTGAGCGCTGTATAAATGAACGAGACTCGACTTGACGTAAAACGTTTGTGACTGTGAACGTGGAACCTCGAGACACACTTCCCCTTAAATAACACTCAGAAACACTTGTAGTTTATCAGGTTTTATTTTATTTTTTTCACAAGAGGTTGGCAAAGCCACGCAGACGTAAGAAATTTTGAGTTGAATTTAAAGGGTTATGCATGAAATTGTGAGTTATTTTGAATTTAAGTTGTAGGAATGTGCTCAAATTACTATTTATTTATTATTTAATGATCAAATCAAGTAATCTAACATTCTATAACTGAGTTTCTGAAGAATGACATTCAGAAACTCTTGTACATTCATGCGCTGGCCACAGTCTTCGCAATCCACTCCACGAAGATGGACACGCGTGTGTAGATGCCGTATGCGCCGGCGCTGGCGCAGCCTTTCCCCAGCTCACAATCCCGGTCAGAAACCACGTGTTCCGGTCAGCGTGTGACTAGCGGGCCGCCGCTGTCGCCCTGACACGAGTCCCGGCCGCCCTCGAGGAACCCGGCGCACAACATGTTCCTGCTCACCTTCAGGCCAGACCGAGCCCGACACTCGTCCAGCGAGACCCGGGGCACCTGGAGCCGCTGCAGAACCACCGACACCGGGCCCGACTGGGTCAGGCGACCCCAGCCGCTCACCGTCGACATGCGCACCGACGCTCAGCGTGCGGACGAACGTGCCGTCAAGCGGAGGAAGGCAGATCGGCACGGCGTAGCGGTCGAGCGTGACGGGGCTGGCGAGGCGTAGCAGAGCGATGTCACTGTCAGCGCTGGAGTGGTTATACCACGGGTGCACCAACACTTTAGACACTTTCCTCGTCTGTCGGGTTCCCTCGTCTTTATCGAGGATGTGTTCCGCCTACAGGAGACAGAATAACACCGAAAGATGAGATCTGAGAGGAGGAACATCAGTGGTACCCGATAATCTTCTGGACACAATCAAAGCCTGCCCTCCAGTTCTTGTTCTAATGCCGTTTTGCTCGAGTTTATAGCCTGTCACAGTCAGGAAGAAAAGCAGTGTTGGGGAAACTATTTCACTTTTGTGTGCAAAGGCCTTAACATTTGCCAAAAGTAGCGTATCTCAATTAGTTACTTTTTTGGGGAGTAACGCAATATTGGAATGCATTATTTTTAAAGTACCTTTCCCTACACTGAAGAACAGAGGAGCGTAACGGGAAGCTTCGTTTTTATTGTTATGGCATCACAAGGTCAAGTGGGAGAAGATGGAGCTTTAAAAACACAGAATTTCCAAATACTAAAGAACGAGTTGCAGTGATTTTGACATGATGTAAGCGCAGCCGATGGAGCTACACCTGACAAACCCCACGATGACAGAAGCTCATGACCAGAACTTACCAACGGTCACTTCTAGGATGGTTGGATCCCTGCTTCCAGACACAATGAGCTGCGGTGAGAATCCACTGGGTATCCAGAATAACTCCACCGCATTTAAACATTCCAGATAGCTTTAGTGAAGCCTGTGGAGAACATGTAGAAAACGCTTCTCTACGGAAAGGCTCTTTATTTTCAAGAGAGTACAGAGACAGATTTTCTGATCATGGATCATGTGACTCAGTCATGAATGCTCACCTGCCACGGACACTGTCCTTTCGGGCACATCGTCCCCCTTCACAATCCTGGGACCCACACCCTTCTCCACCAGACGGCCACATGGGAAACCACCTGAGAAACACGACATGGGTTATGGGCTAGGGGGCGCTGTGGGGATGTGGGCGGGGTGGAGCTGGGGAGGGGGAGGTGGAGAGGGGGAGGGAGAGGTGGGGAGATGGGTGGAGTGGAGCGGGGGAGGTGGAGTGGGGGAGGGGGAGGTGGAGTAGGGGGAGGGAGAGGTGGAGGAGATGGGTGGAGTGGGAGGTGGAGGGAGGTGGAGTGGGGGAGGGGGAGGTGGAGTGGGGGAGGGGGGAGTAGTGGAGGAGGGGAGGTGGAGAGGGGGAGGGAGAGGTGGAGGGAGGGGGGAGGTGGAGTGGAGCGGGGGAGGTGGAGTGAGGGAGGGGGAGGTGGGAGTGGGAGAGAGGGGAGGTGGAGAGGGGGAGGTGGAGAGGGGGAGGTGGAGAGGGGAGGTGGAGTGGAGCGGGGGAGGTGGAGTGAGGGAGGGGGAGGTGGAGGGGGAGGGGAGGTGGAGCTGGGGAGGGGGAGGTGGAGCTGGGGGAGGGATCCCAGAACAGCAAGGCTGTACGTTCCCGTTATTAATCGAAAGATTAGATGGGTTCACACACTCCTGCATGTGTGCAGTGTGTGTGTGTGTGTGTGACGCACCCTGTGGCATGCAGCTGCTGTTGTCCGTGTGCAGTGTGTATCCAGGAGCACAGTCGCAGCGATGGGTCGAGTCAGTGATCTCCACACAGAAGTGATCGCAGCCGCCGTTCCTGTACAAGCATCCGTAGGAACTCGCCGGGAATATTTCTGTGGGACGGACTACAGGATTTAAACATGAGTAGATGCTTAGTTCTGCTGACACTGCTGATGTGTGTGTGTGTCACCTTTGTCACAGTGTCGCCCTCGAAGTTCACCGAGCAGATGCAGACGTATGTGTTCTTCTGATCCACACATGTGGCCCCGTTCTGTACACCGGTGCCGACTGACAGAAGTCCACCTCTGAAGACCCAAACAACACATTCACAGGATCAGAACACACTGAGAGGTTGCCAGGTCGTTGCTATGGAGGTCTGGGTGGTTGTCAGGTTGTTGCTATGGAGATCTGAGTGGTTGTCAGGTTGTTGCTATGGAGTTATGAGTGGATATCAGATCGTTGCTATGGAGGTCTGAGTGGTTGTCAGGTTGTTGCTATGGAGATCTGAGTGGTTGTCAGGTCATTGCTATGGAGTTATGAGTGGATGTCAGGTCGTTGCTATGGAGTTCTGGGTGGTTGTCAGGTTGTTGCTATGGAGATCTGAGTGGTTGTCAGGTCATTGCTATGGAGTTATGAGTGGATGTCAGGTCGTTGCTATGGAGTTCTGGGTGGTTGTCAGGTTGTTGCTATGGAGTGCTTGACAGGTCATTGCTATGGAGATATATGTGTTGTTCTATGAGTTATTTTGCAGGATGTAAGCTCTGGTTCACCTGTGTATCTCCTCCAGAAATCCTCCTGAAATACAACAGGAGAATCAGTTAGATGTCCATCAGCTCTTCTGCTGAGCAGGTTAGGGTTAGTGTTCCTCACCAGTTGTTCTGGGACGCTGAAGATCTCTCGGGGCCTCCTCGTACAAGCACACCTCCTCGCAGACACTCCCGCTCCAGATCTCCTAGCTTCAGCTCCTCCAGGAACGAGTTCGCCCGTCGGACACGCTGCCGTAGTGCCACGGCTGGCCTCGGACTTACTCAGGAACACTGAAGATGACATTATAAACATGGATGAGAAGCACTAAACCATCCGGATCCGGGCAACGCATGATGTAGTCAGCCGGATCCGGCCCGTATCCAGATCAGATGGAGGACCTGAGCCTAGACACAGCCACAACGCATGATGTAGTCAGCCGGATCCGGCCCGTATCCAGATGTCTCGAAGTGTTGTACAGTATTCTGTATTGATTCTTAATCTTTACAATGTTCTGCTGATGCAACAAAAATGAAGCATCACTGAACTTAAGCTGGACTGTGATGTTATTTTCTTCTAGAAACAGATTTTGTTGGATTATTTTCCTGTTATCACAGTAAAGCTGCTCACATTTTGTAAAAAGTGCTAAATAAATAAATAGTGTAATCTATATAAATATTGACACACACACACAGGTGATGCAGACACACGCTCACCTGACGGAAGCCCGAAGCATTGTGGGACGGCGAGCAGCGGCAGGATCATGTAGAAGAGCTTCATGTTCAGCTTGGACTCCATGATGGTTTATCCTGTGGTCGAAGTCCGAGTCTCTGAAACTCCTGCTCTGGACACTCGTGGGCGTTCGGACATCATTGTGCAACACTCCTGTGCCTGAAGCGCTTCTGTGTGTGGCCAGCAGGGGGAGCCACCGACACACACACACACACACACACACACACACACACTGAAACAACAACTACAGAAAACACACAGCTTTACAATACATGAGATGCTCAGACAAACAAAAGCAATGTCGCTGTTTTAAAGTCTCAAAGTGTGGTACAGTATTCTGTATTAATTCTTAATCTTTACAATGTTCTGCTGTTATTATAGCACAAAGCTTTTGTCTATACAATGGAAGTCAATGGGGTCCAATGTTGTTTTGTGTTCCACAGAAGACAGAGTAATACAGGTTTAGGAAACATGAGGGAGTAGCTAAATTATGATAATTTTTGTCCCTTTCAGTACAGTTTCCTTTGACTTAAATGAGTTGTTGATCGTTTAGACAGTGTTTAGCATTTGCATAATGATTCATACATGGCATATCTCAGCATTTCTTCACAGCTCCTCTGACTTTCATTTAGCTAACTCTATATAAGAAGCGCTGTGGTTTCCGTCTCGAGTTTAAACTCTAGTTTAGATCAGGACTTGCGTATAGACGAGATACTGAAGTCTCGTCTCTGAGGCCACAGAGAGTGTGTGTGTGTGTGTGTGTGTGTGTGTGTGTGTTGTGTGTGTGTGTGTGTGTGTACGGTAACACAGAGATCCTCTCTATAGAGACATCACTGCTGTCAGCTTTAACCTGATCAAAGATATAAGCAAAATCACAACAAATCATAATAATGCATTTTATTTGTAACACACTTTATATTTAAGCAAAATCCTAAAGTGATGCAATTTAAAAACACACAAACGCATGATCAGCTTCACAAAATGTGCAAATAATCTGAACTGGAATATCATTTATATCACAATCACGGGGCGAATGCTACATTAGAGTTGCAAGAAAACATAATAGTTTTCAGCTTCAAACTCTATAACAAAGCCTTCAGTTTTAAATAAAATAAATTAATTTATTGCTTCAACTATAAAAGTGTTTAAAAGCGTACAGTAGTGTCCGATTCTTGGAGGGGATGTGTGCGTTTACTCCATTAAACCATCAAGATAAATATCGCATATATTTTTAACTGAAGTATTTATCTGACAGAATTATTTGAGGTTGCAAAAAAGCAAACGACAGATGCAGCCTTTACTTCCCAGATGCACACAAACGCATAAAGCCGACACTGAGCTACTCATATTTGGTTGATTCTCTTGTTTTGCATGTTGTATAATTTGCATATTTGATTGTATAATGTTTCATACACTATGATGTCAAAATCTTGGTCAAACTTTAGTTTAGGGTCCAATTCACAACACTATAACTCACTACTGACTCGATAAAGTCCTGTTCACTGCTCATGAATGAATGCGGTTCAGCTTATGATCATGCAGAATAAGGCATTAATATGTGCTTTATATGAACTAATAAACAGCTAATCCTAGTCATATGCTGTATAATAATCACCTGATTACGAGAACTGAACCCTAAACTGAAGTGTAAATCTTCAACACATTTATAATAATATTTCCACAAGTGTGTATTTCCTGCTCTCGACTTCCACTGCCATATACGGTTTTTAAATTAATTTAGAAAAGAACTAGAGAGAGTTCTGAGTGATATATTCTATAATCTGATTATTATTTGATCAGTGTTTATAACAGGTGCAGCTCTGATGTGAGAAGTGTGCAAGTAGGTCATGGAAGCGCAGATGAGGGGAAGTCGAGCTGGAAACCTCATCTGTGGGCAGCACTTCCTGTGTGTGTGTGTGTGACTGTGAGCTTGTGTGTTGTGTGTGTGTGTGTGTTCTCAGGTCTCCAGATCCGCAGGACAGCACAGATCTGCTCCGGAGCGTCCCGTAACTCATTCTTCCACGTCTGAGGACGGCTGAGCCGATATACGCCGCGCGCGCCGAGAAGAGCTCCTAACGCTGCGCCGCGGTTACAGTTCTCAGCCTGCGGAGCACACACAGAGCGTCACACACACACACACACACACCAGCAGTTTAGAGATGGAGAAACGCACCTCCACAGTTGGTGTTGGTCAGGATTCCCTCCTTCACGTCATCATGAAAGCAGTACGCCAGATAGAAGAGGCTCGTCAGAGCTTCCTGCGAACACACACACACACTCACAATCAGAGGAGCATCATGGGAAGTTCTGGTGCATTGTTGCACACAAGTAAATATTCTGTATTTTACTGCCAGAATGATTCACGGTTCGCATGGATACGAGGAAGTGATAAATAATTCTGTGTTATGAATTTAAGGTCAGTCAGTGATTTGTTGAGAAAGACACACACCTGCGCACATACACACCCAAACACACACGTCTATAGACTAAACACATGATGTGCATGTCGTTCACAGATCAGTGTTTCTGAAGTTTACACAGAGATGATCATGTTTTTGCACTTGGATCCTGTTTCAGAGTGTGTGTTCTCGAGCTCAAACACTGTGTGTGTGTGTGTGTGTGTGTGTGTGTGAATGAACGGCCGGAACACACTAAAGTTTCTGTGTTCAGTAGAGCGGTGTTGTGTTAGCGGCCGCTAAGTTAATCACTAATGATCTTTACAACAGAGATGAATCAGTCAAAACTAACTTTATCTGGACAGTAACTCTATTCTAGATCTGCTGTAAAGCCAAACACTCTCTGTGACTGTAATCTCCTGTTCTCACTGTACAGCTGCTGTGAGACTCGGATAGTGTTCAAGCGCTGTATAGATGGAGGACACGCGAGTGGTGTGTGTGTGTGTGTCACTGTTTAGATGACGGAGACGGACTGCCGCTGGGTTTTTCTAACCTTGTGTGTAACAGGCGAGTCCAGAGACTCCACGGCGCTCTGATGGACCTTCAGACGATCAGCTGATGATGCTGGAAACCTGCCGGACACACACACACACACACACACGCACATCAGAGCCAATCACAGACATCCAAGAGCATCATATCTTAAAGGGACAGTTCACCCAAAAATTTAAAATAGCCCATGACATTCTTCTTCAGATGAATACAAAACAAAGAGTTATATTATTATTATTATAATATTATTATAGAATTGCCGTTTCTGTTTTGAAGTCCATAAATCTGTCCATGATAAAGTGCTCCACAGGCTCTGAGGGGTTAATAAAGGCCTTCTGAAGCGAAGCGATGGGTTTGTGTAATGAAATATCCATATTTAAACTTTATTAAGTAAGATAACTGAGTTTCTGCGAGTAGATCATGGGCTAATACTAGTGTTTGGGTGACCTCTCCCTGTAACCCATCAGTTCCCCGACCTCTCGGCCCGCTGGATGAAGCGCTGACTCGCGGCCCAGGCGTCGAGCGCGGGTGATCTGAGCGCGGCCTCCGCCGTCTGCCGCAGACAGGCTCCGTTCAGCGTCGCGTGAAGCGCACGAGACGTACAGAGACACCAGCGGCTCCAGCCGCGCGCTGAGGATGAGTGAGTTTCACAAACTCCACCGCCGCACACACCTGCACACACACACACACACACACACACATCAGGACCAGCGGAGACTTTGGACTGAGGAACTAAAGAAACCAAAACTCCACCAGAGACAGAATGGAGAGAAGGAAAAAAAGGTGTCACATGACTCACCGCTTGCTCCTCATTGGCTGTGGCAGACATCAGCACGAAGGGAATGGCGATGGGAAGGCAGCCGATGGCGTTCAGCTGTCCGTCACTGCGGGACGAGTTCAACATCGCCTCGACCGCTGCTCCGCGAACTCCAGAACCTGCCGAGCGCAAAAGTAACACATTACTTTTCTGAAAACGCAACATTGTAGCACGGGCGTGCGGCGGCGTCAGGGTGTTCTGGGGCCGCTCACCTCTAGGGGCGCCGTGGGCGCGCTGCTCCCGCCAGTCACTGAAGAAGCTCCGGTGGAAGGACTCCGCGTACGTGTCGTCATGAGAGCCGGGACTCGTCAGGAACTCCACGGAATCCGACAGAACGGCGGCTCGCGCGGCGGGATCGTCAGCGCTGGGGAACGAGCCGGAGGACAGGACAGCGGGCGGCTCTCAGGAGCACACAGAGCGTTCAGGGTGTTCTGACCCTGTGACGAGTCCTGCAGGAGAGGCAGAATCACACCGCAGATGAGCGAGCGCTGAGTTCTACACGGCTGAGGTGCGGCTCGGTTCAGGATTTAGCGTTAGGATCAGGATTATAGGGGGAGAAGCCGGACTACACGCTTCTCTCAGGACGAGACGACTGGAGCGGCAGTGAAACGTTCACATTATAAATACGTGGATTCAGAAATACACTTCAGATATTTCATGTGTTCTAGCTCTAACACACCTGGTGCAACTAATGAAGCCCTTGATTAGTGAGACAACACCTGATCTGCAGACCTGAGCTGTTGTGAGGCGTCAGATACATTTTAGAATGTGGAAGTCATCAAATGTGTCATTTCAGCAGGTTCAGTGACCGTTACCTTGATGGTAGTGCACCGATCCACTCGGATCCATCCAGAACTTCAGCTTATCATGCAGAATCACCTTCCCCACCACAGGATCTCCAGACGAGCCGTTCAGTGCGACCGCTGCCAGCTGCACACACACACACACACGGTCACACACACGCTACAGTGTACAGGTGAGCGGGAACAGGAGTGTTACACACCGGTGTTGGACAGGCGGAGGATGCTGGACGGGTGTGTTTTGCACGGCGCGTTGAAGCCCGTGATCCAGCCGCTGAAGTGTGTTCTGATGTCTGCGGTGTTGTAGAACCAGTGGACCGGCATCGACATCGCATCAGCAGCACACACTCCCCACAGCGCCTCCGTCACCGAGCGCCGCACCTGAGCCATGCACACCTGACGGACACACACACACATATTAATACACACACACATATTAATAGACACACACACACACATTAATACATACACACACACACACATCTCTCTCTCTCTCTCTCTCTCTCTCTCTCTCTCTCTCTCTCTCTCTCTCCTCTCTCTCTCTCTCTCTACTCTCTCTCTCTCTCTCTCTCTCTCTCTCTCTCTCTCTCTCTCTCTTATATATATATATATATATATATATATATATATAATTTATATTACATACGTATACAAAAACATATTACATATACAATATTCATGTTTTATGAATATAGTAATATAATGTTAGAATATATAAAATAGTACACGTTATACATAAAACAACACACACACACACACACACATATATATATATATATATATAGAGAGAGAGAGAGTTCATGATGCAAAAGCCTCTAAGTGCCATTTCAAATTTTCTTCTAAAATGATCATTTTTATCAAGCTTGTATATTAAAGTTCAGTAATTTCATTTAAATGGCAATGAAGATTACCTATTAATTGTCATTTAAGTGAAATTACTGAACTTAAATATACAAGCTCAATAAAAATTGTCATTTTCGAAGAAAATTTCAAATGGCATTTAGAGGCTTTTGCATCTGAACTCTTCATATACCCTCATTCAAACTCACAGCAAATATTTTCTATAATTTAAAACACTTAGTGTAGAGTTTAAGTTACGAATCGTTCACTCTACACAGACAGACACACACACACATTATCATGATGAATATGAATGAACTGATCTTACTGTATATTATGAGATCCGATCTGCAGTGAAGTGAACACACACACAAACACACACAGTCTTTCTGTAGAAATGAGTAAAATTGCATAACCGCACAATCATTGTTCCAAAACCTCACCGGAAGTACACCGCATGATACATAACATACACAACTACGTCACGTGATGTCATACAAATGTGCATTTTATGCTTGTTAACGTAGATCTGTTTACAGTGTCAATATAGAACAATAAACCATCAGCAACTAATATCCCACATCATGTCAAACACAGACATCCATAAACGAACACTGAATCACTGATGGGTGGAAAACTCACTTTACGCGTTATAACTTTACACAAACGACTATGACCCAGCGAAAATATCCAATTATGGAGTGATTAGTATGACTGTTTCGAAAATATGAGGAGTAAAAGTAACTAGTAATATCGTTGATCGATTAATTTTGACTCTTACTGAAACCAAAAACAATGGGAAGACCGATTCATTTAGCGAACCGGTTCGCTCGGACGGTGTGTTTCTTCAATGAACTGATTCAACGACAAATGTGTGTCATCATTATTCAAACAAAAGAGTCAAAGAAACCCGCATCTGTAAAGAAAAGCCTTTAGTTTAATCTGTGTGTCCGGTGAGGTTATAGAGTTTGCATCTAATGTCGTGTTGTTGGTTGAAGCTTCTCTCTGTGATTCATTCACTAGAGCTTCGGTTTAAATGAACAAATCAAATCACGTGGATGATTCTTCCTATGGATTCTTCAGTGATGGCGCGTTCTTTCATTCACTTTAATAAAGTCGCTTAAGTAAGAAATCGGACATTTTCACTCAGTTTGCACAAGCTGTTTTTAGCATTTCCGTGATGTTTATTGTGTTTGGCACATCATGTTCGGTCACTATTCAGCGTCTCCGTGAGATGATAGAACAGAGTTGAGTTGTAGACATGGACTAGTTCTTGCCAGATATATTGATGAATAGTTGTTTGTGTCTCGATGTGTTCTCCAGCTCACCCGAGGCTCAGAGATGATGATGATGATGGACTGTGAAACCGGTAAGAGGACAAAAACACGACGAACGGGTTGCGTTCACATTCATTTATAAAAACGTTATTTCTGAATGTTTTCAGAACGTCCAGTTTTTACATGTTCTTTAAAAGACACACAAACGTTGATTTGTATCGGTTATGTGAATGTTCAGGGGAATCATTCTTCAAACATTACGGGAATATTACTTTTGAATGTTCTCTGAACGTTCTGAAACAAACAACATTTAAAAAGCGTCAGACGAAAATCCAACCATGAACGATGTATTTGTATCTTTATGCTGATCTCGATGTCTGATAACGGTTATTGATCAGAAGATGATCGTGTGTTTCAGAGCGAGCGAAGACCTTCTGGGAGGGAGTGAATGTTGATGAGGTGTTTGATGATCTGATCGAGGTTCTCTCTCTTACGAGAGGCGATTAGACACAACACCGCAACAGACAGAGGTACTCGAATCACTCACACACACACACACACGCGCGCGCACACACTCTCACTCACACACTCGTATTGTGATGTTTCAGAGTACGTTCAGGCCATGAAGATCATTCTAGAGTCGAAGGTGATCGTCGTCCGGCCCGAAGCCATCGAGGAGGTTCTGATTGATGAAGGTTTGTCCCGATCCTGATCAGTCCTGATGATCAATACTGTGTGTGTCACGAGAGTGTGTGTCTGCTGTGTTTCAGATATCCTGACGGTGACCGTATCAGAGTCTCAGTGTTCTCCAGAGAGCTCGAGGAACGAGACGGAGGAGACGCTCTGCTGAAGGACGGCTCACGGTTCGTCATCATCATCATCCTCATCTCTACTGTGGGATTTATACAGTGTTGGGGAAATGCATGACAAGTAATTTGTTGTTATTATAAAACAAACAAGCCTTGGTGAGAAAAAGTAACACTAATGTAATGTAACGGATTCCTTTCCATAAAAAGTAACTTAGTGCCGCAGTTAGTCATTACCTTAAAAAGTATCTTTCCCAAGCTGTTGTTTCCAGCACTGAATAAAACATGAGTGTGAGTGTTCTCTTCTCATGGATGATCTCGCGCTCTCACTCAGACTCTCCACAGAGACGCGGAGATCGGGTTCGGACTACAGTCAGATGTCCTCCGCAGCCGGACCGGTCCGGATCTCCCGCTGCTTCTGTCTCCTCTGAGCTTGTGTTCTGAAGAGGCCCGGTCTCCGGCGCCGCTGGTGTATCATCCTCAGCGACTGCAGCCCGGCGTGTGTTCCGGCGCTCCCCGCTCACGCCGACCGCTTCCTGGGACACAACCCGCTGCGGGTGCCCATGCTGTGCCAGTTCCAGCGCCACTGCAGCGCGGGGTCCAGGACGAGTGTGAGGACGCTGACGTGCTTTATAAGGCGCCGTGTGGGCGGAGCCTGCGCTCGATTAACGAAGTCCTTCAGTTCCTGCGTGAGTCCGACACTCAGGGCGTGTTGCAGCCGACCAACTTCAGCTTTAATGCGCAGATCGTTCCCGAACGTCAGGCGCGAGCTCCGCCTCTCCAGGGCTCCTGTTCGAGCGGGACCTCAGCCGCGGGATTGGAGCCGGTTCCCGTGCCTCTGTTTAACGAGGTGGACGGGACGTGCGTCGAAGGAGTTTCGCTACCGTAAGGAACGCTGGCCGCACGGATGCTTCCTCAGCGCGGAGCCGTTCTTCTCAGCGTGCTGCGACTGCACTGACGGCTGCGCTGACGCTCTAAGCCTGCGCTTGTGTTCGGCTGACGGCCAGCGGAGGCGGCTGGAGCTTACACACACCAGAGACTGAGACAGCCTGTGCGGGCAGGGTGAGTCCGGGGAGACGCTCATGCTTACTCCAGAGGGGCTGAACTAGGTTGAGTTTGGGGTTAACAGATCAGTTGGGTTGAGTTGTGTTGGGTTGGTTTGGGTGGGTCAGGTTGGGTTTAGATGGGTTGTGTTGTGTATGTGTTGTGTTGAGGTGGGTTGTGTTGGGTTGGTTTGGGTGGGTCAGGTTGGGTTTAGATGGGTTGTGTTGTTGAGTTGTGTATGTGTTGGGTTGAGGTGGGTTGAGTTGGTTTGGGTGGGTCAGGTTGGGTTTAGATGGGTTGTGTTGTGTATGTGTTGGGTTGAGGTGGGTTGTGTTGGGTTGGTTTGGGTGGGTCAGGTTGGGTTTAGATGGGTTGTGTTGTTGAGTTGTGTATGTGTTGGGTTGAGGTGGGTTGTGTTGGGTTGGTTTGGGTGGGTCAGGTTGGGTTTAGATGGGTTGTGTTGTTGAGTTGTGTATGTGTTGGGTTGAGGTGGGTTGTGTTGGGTTGGTTTGGGTGGGTCAGGTTGGGTTTAGATGGGTTGTGTTGTTGAGTTGTGTATGTGTTGGGTTGAGGTGGGTTGAGTTGGTTTGGGTGGGTTAGGTTGGGTTTAGATGGGTTGTGTTGTTGAGTTGTGTATGTGTTGGGTTGAGGTGGGTTGAGTTGGTTTGGGTGGGTCAGGTTGGGTTTAGATGGGTTGTGTTGTTAGTTGTGTATGTGTTGGGTTGAGGTGGGTTGTGTTGAGTTGGTTTGGGTGGGTCAGGTTGGGTTTAGATGGGTTGTGTTGTTGAGTTGTGTATGTGTTGGGTTGAGGTGGGTTGAGTTGGTTTGGGTGGGTCAGGTTGGGTTTAGATGGGTTGTGTTGAGTTGTGTAAGTGTTGTATCCCTGAGCCGCATGTGAGTGCTGGGTGTGATCTTCAGGTTGTTTGAGTGCGGCCCGTGGTGCGGCTGCCTGAAGAACCGGTGCCAGAACCGTGTGGTCCAGAAGGGTCTGCGTGTGCGGCTGCAGGTGTTCAGGACACTGGACCGGGGCTGGGCCGTACGCTGCCGGGACGACCTCGACCAGGGCACCTTCATCTGCATCTATGCAGGTATACACACACACACACACCACAGTACATAAACAAAAAAGGTACAAATGTGTGTTGATGCGGTGTGTGTTGTCCAGGTGTGGTCCTCCAGCTGGAGTCGGAGCACCGAGGAGCCGCCGGACCTCAGCCGAGAGCTGCCCGTGTCTGATGATGAGGTGGAGGTGGTGGAGAGAGTGGACTCTCCCCTCGGGCCCAAAGGAGACGCTCGACTGCTCTCCACCACTGCATGTGCCGGTGATCCAGAGACCCGCCGAGCAGCTCCCGGTCAGTGTTACAGTTATTATAATATTACAATGACAAAGCAGCATATATATGGAGAATAGCAGCGAACACCGAACCTTGCGGCACTCCATCATTACTGACATTATCTCAGATTTCCTCGTTTAGGTACACAAAATAACCCGTCTCAGTGTGCGTTTCTTCAGTCCACTGAACAGCCCTGTAAA
The DNA here is from genome assembly GCA_030378365.1 of Hybognathus amarus. Classification (NCBI taxonomy): domain Eukaryota; kingdom Metazoa; phylum Chordata; class Actinopteri; order Cypriniformes; family Leuciscidae; genus Hybognathus; species Hybognathus amarus. Next base: position 147,308 of record JAQIUQ010002255.1, read on the forward strand.
CGTTTCCCTGTTGCAGGAGCAGGAGCGGGCCGTGTCGTCGCTGGACGCCGGTGAGACAGGTACAGTACGAGCCCCTTCAACACATACACTGCATTCAGAACCGCCTCTGGACGTGTGTGTGTGTGTGTGTGTGTGTGTGTGTGTGTGTGTAGAGCATGAGGTCTTGAGGAAGAAGCCCAGACTAACGCTTCCCAGAATCGAACGGACACGCCGACAGCGCTGAGATCCCGTCACACAAGCATCAGGACAAAGCCTATTACCTGGACGCCTCTAAAGAGGAAACGTGGCCCGATTCATCAACGTACGTTTACCATCAACTTTTTCTCTATGAGATTCAAAAATCTAAATTATGAGATAAAAGTTGAAATTCACTTTGTAATAATTTTTAATTTGTCATAATCTTTTTTTTTTTTGTCATAATTTACCATTTTTACTCATAATTTAATTTAGTCGTAATTTTGACATTTTATGACATGATTTCTTTATGTAATTACTTTTACTATTTGTTGTCAATTTCACTGTCTTAATTTAATTTATGCACAATTTAATTTCGTTATAATTTCAACTGTCATGTTGACTGCTACTGTGAGAAGTGTGTACTAATACAGCAGGTTGAATGATTGACAGTAATGTGAGTTGTTCACCTGCAGCACAGCTGTGAGCCCAACCTCTTCATCCAGAACGTCTTCGTGGACACACACCACACACAGTTCCCCCTCATCGCCTTCTTCACTAACAGGTGACCGTCATCATCATCAGTCATGCTTGAGATGATCACCTTCTGCATCAGTCGAGTCATCATTTCTGCAGTGATAAACGGGAAAATAACTGCATCAAATTCAGTGATTGGACAGTGACGGCGTGTGTGTGACCCGTGGAAAGGAACGTGACTGTGTTTGTGTGTTATTTCTCAGGTCAGTTAAAGCTGGAACTGAGCTGACCTGGAACTACTCGTACACGCCCGGCAGTGACCCGGATCATGAGGTGAGCTGTCGCTGTGGCAACCCCGGCTGTCAATCACTCGTCGTCTGAGGCTGTTGTGAAATAAAGTTGAATAAAGTTGAGTAGAGCAAAACTCGTCTTGTTTCTCTTATTTTAAAACATCTTGATCTACTGATTGAGCAGTGCTTGTATGCAAATGAAGAACATCACAAGCAAATGACCAATACAGGCAGAGCAGACACCGCAGAAATAACTCGACGAGTCTGGATCAGAGGCGAGTTCAGCAGAAGTTCAGCACACACACACGTTCTTTTGAAGGTTCATGAGGTCCGTGATTCAGGCCTGTGGCCGCGAGCATGAAAGGGCCAGGAAACCACAGCCGTGAAGAAAGCCCGTTTTGATCTCCTCGAGGCCTCACACAGACGGACTCGACACAGCTTCACTGTATCAACACAATTCTGCACTTCAAACTTTAAACTATTGTTTTGAATTGTCTATTGATTCTGAAATAACATAATTCACATCAGTGTTGCAAATTTTAGTTATGTACAGTTTTATTTCAGGCATAAAGCAGCTGCACAAACATTTAACTATACAAGTAGCAGTTATTTGAAATAAATGAACACTGAATTGATCTGAATGATGACAATCATTGAACTGAATTTCTGAAATGACACTGCTTTATATCCAAGTTTAAAGAAAATAATCATTCAATGATGAAACAATTCAGTTTAAATAACTTTTGCAGAGTTCAAAACATCATATGCTCTCATTATCAAATGCGTAACAGTTAGTTCATGCGTTCATGACCTCAAGGCTAGATTACTGTAATGCTCTACTGGGTGGTTGCCCTGTACGCTTAATAAACAAACTTCAGCTAGTCCAAAACGCAGCCGCTCGAGTTCTTACCACAACCAGGAAGTATGACCATATTAGCCCGGTTCTGTCAACACTACTGGCTGCCTATTAAACATTTGATGTTAATCGTTAAATGTTGCGGATTACTTACAAAGCACTGAATGGTTTAGCTCCACCTACTTGAGCGAACTCTTAAAGCATTATAGTCCTTCACGTCTATCGCCAGTAGATAATACCAATCAACTGCTGGCGTTAGATCCTTTTCCTGTAGACAAAAAGTTTCCAGAACAGTCTTAATCACGGTAAAGCTTTGAAACAAATCTAGATCATTAAGCAATATTTGACTTAACTATCTTCAATTAGAAAATTTAACTCCACAAACACATTCATCAACTAACCATTGAGAAGTGGAGCTGCTAACAAACACGCTCTTGAAACTCCGCCCCCTGTGCCAGGAGCAGCAGCTCATTTACATTTAAAGGGACACACAAACTACACATTTACTGACGCTCAAAAAAGGGACAATTTTAACATGTAAATAATGCTGGGGTATTTAAGGTAAAACGTCACTATGTGGACACAGATTTAACATTGTAAAAAGGCACATTATACCTCTCAGATTTAGAAACCTGATGCATTAACACCTTTGAAAAAAGCCAGACAATGTAGAAGAAAAAAAAACTTTATTAATACTGTTAAGTGCTAAAAACAAGTCATTGTAGTCAGAAGTAAAAAAAAAAAAACTAAGGTTAAAGTATTGAGATTAAAGAGCTAAAAACATTAAAGTCCTCCAAGTCAGAAGTCCTGGGACTGGGCCTGTTTGCTGGTGTCCGGGTCCCGGGCCGCTTTGGTCTTCTTGGGCAGTAGTTGGGCCTGGATGTTGGGCAGAACTCCTCCCTCAGAGATCGTGACTCCGCCCAGTAGCGTGTTCAGCTCCTCGTCGTTGCGCACCGCTAGCTGGATGTGACGCGGCGCGATGCGGCGCTTCTTGTTGTCGCGGCTCGCGTTGCCCGCGAGCTCCAGCACCTCCGCGCATAGGTACTCGATGACCGCGGTCAGATACACCGACGCGCCGGAGCCGATGCGCGACGCGTAGTTCCCCTTCCGCAGGAGACGTGCGATGCGGCTCACCGGGAACTGGAGCCCCGCGCGGGAGGAGCGCGACACGGACGTCTTGGGTTTCGCTGCGCTTGCGAGCTTCTTACCGCGGCCAGACATGATGAGCAGATCTAGAAGACACAAACTATCGGTTAATCTGAGCTCAAATACGAGTACCGGAAGAGTTACAAGTGGACAAAGGAGTCGATTATAAATTCAGTGACAAGCAGTGATCGATTCATCTGAACAACGCGGATCTAAAACACTAATCGAGGATCTGAAGTAGATCTTTACAAGTTTTGCAGCGAGTTTAACCTTTCAAGTGTTTGACAAGTAGGCTAAATTCTGATTAAAAACAAAATTGCCCATACAAACAAAGGACAAGCAATAAAGCTGTTTAACTCACACCTGAGAATCAAATCTTTTATAACTGGACTTACAAGTACTCAAGTTGCAAAGTGGTAACGTCAGCTTAAGTTAATGACAAAGTCATTAGAAGTTGAATTTAACAATGCACAAAGTGACAGATTCATCTGAACAATGCAGATCTGAAACAAAGTCAAGTACCTGAAGAATCACGCAGGTTTTCTCTAGTCATGTCACAAAAATGAAGTTTTCTTAAATAAAACCTGATTTAACAATAAACACTAGCAGCCCATAAGCTTAATGCTTACCTGTTCAACACACGAGGAACACACAGTAAAGCTGTTCAAAACACACAGTGAAGCTGTTTAACACTCATCTGAGAGATTGTCTTTTATACTGGAACTCAATTGGCATTCATTGATATCCACCTGTGCCAATTAAACACTGCTGGCCAATCAGCTGCTGGAATCCATTATATAGTGAATTATCAATTAGAGGGAGTTTTTCACATTTCAACACTTTTTAAACTTTAAGTTAAATAAATTGTAGAATGCAGTCATTTAAAAAAAAACGATTTGCTTGTTATAAGCTTTGTATCGCTAACATTTAAATTGCTTTATAACAATATTAACTAAAGGATCTTGATATTGGTGTATTATAGAGTATGGTAGTAAAAAATCTATTTGTTTTCAGGTCGAGACAAATTTATTTGTATTTTTCATAATGTCCTATAATGCCTTTATATTATTTAACATTGTGTAGTTTTAGTGAGATTTTAAAATATTAATAATAGGAGGTGAAAGGTTTAATCTAGTCGCAGCAAGAGAGCCATAATGCTTTAATGAACTTTAATAGTTCAGGTGCGTTCATTAGTGTCTGGTGCAAAGTTAATCAATTATTAAACAAATTCAGTTGTTCAATAATGTCAATGTTGCACCTTTATCGATTATAAAACAAAATTCAATTTATTAGTGTCAATGTTGCAAAGATCAATTACAGAAGGTATTCAACTCACTTCAATGTTGTAAACTTTTAAAATGAGACTCGAACTGCACCGTAACGCCGCTCTCCAGAACCCAATCGTGTCACTCCATGTGATTTCAATTAAAACAACTGTTAAACGTTGCAAAGCTCAATTATTGACCACTTCTGTTGAGCTGCTTTATTTCTTAAATTTAATCTGATTCTTAATTGAACTGATTGACACTCTAGAGCCTTTTCACAGCAGAGATAATACCAGTATTCATCGTTGAACCAATTTAGTTTATTAGTGGTGCTCAATTAGGAACCAAATTCAAATTTATCCATAAGCAACTCTACAGAAGTGTCGCTCAGTTCTGGGTCGGAGTGTCAGTTAAACCCAGATTACAGATCTTTAAAATCCCAGCTAGGCTTTAGAAGATTAGATGAGTGCATATAGTCGTAATATATAGGTATATAAAAAGCCAGATATTGTATAAAACTCATTTATTTAATACCATTGAGATTAAAGAGCTAAAAACATTTAAGTCCTCCAAGTCAGAAGTCCTGGGACTGGGCCTGTTTGCTGGTGTCCGGGTCCCGGGCCGCTTTGGTCTTCTTGGGCAGTAGTTGGGCCTGGATGTTGGGCAGAACTCCTCCCTCAGAGATCGTGACTCCGCCCAGTAGCGTGTTCAGCTCCTCGTCGTTGCGCACCGCTAGCTGGATGTGACGCGGCGCGATGCGGCGCTTCTTGTTGTCGCGGCTCGCGTTGCCCGCGAGCTCCAGCACCTCCGCGCATAGGTACTCGATGACCGCGGTCAGCATACACCGACGCGCCGGAGCCGATGCGCGACGCGTAGTTCCCCTTCCGCAGGAGACGCGCGATGCGGCTCACCGGGAACTGGAGCCCCGCGCGGAGGAGCGCGACACGGACGTCTTGGGTTTTGCTGCGCTTGCGAGCTTCTTACCCGCGGCCAGACATGATGAGCAGATCTAGAAGACACAAACTATCGGTTAATCTGAGCTCAAATACGAGTACCGGAAGAGTTACAAGTGGACAAAGGAGTCGATTATAAATTCAGTGACAAGCAGTGATCGATTCATCTGAACAACGCGGATCTAAAACACTAATCGAGGATCTGAAGTAGATCTTTACAAGTTTTGCAGTGAATTTAACCATTCAAGTGTTTGACAAGTAAATTTTGCTAAAAACAAACGAGGAACAAGCAGTAAAGCTGTTTAACTCGCATATGAGAATCGAATCTTTTATAACTGGACTTACAAGTACTCAAGTTGAAAAGTAGTAAAGCTTAAATTCAACTTCTAATGATTCTGCTATAAATTAACAATACACAATGTGACAGATTCATCTGAACAATGCCAATCTAAAACTTACCGCTTACCTGTTCAACACACACAAGGAACACACAGTAAAGATGTTTAACACACAACTGAGAGATTGACTTTTATACTGGAACTCAATTGGCATTCATTGATATTCACCTGTGCCAATTAAACACTGCTGGCCAATCAGCTGCTAGAATACATTATAGTAAATTATCAATTAGAGGGAGTTTTTGTGAGCGTATTTTTAAAACTTAACACTTTTTTTAAACTTAAATAAATTGTAGAATGCACATGCAGTCATTAAAAACCATTTTGCTTATAATAAGCTTGTTTATATAATAATGTTTGAAATCCTTATGACAACATTGATTTTATATTTTATATATTGATATTTTTTTTAATATAACATTTTTGGTAATAATAAAAATAATCCTCTTTTCTATTTTATTTAATTTTTTTCAAATCAAGACTAAAGGGAAAATGTATTTGTAGTCTCTATAATGCCTTTATGCTTTAACATTGAGTAGTTTTTGTGAGATATGAATACGAGATTATTATCAGGGTCCAGCAAGAGAATCGCGATGCTTTCATCAGCTTTCATAATTCATGTTTTGCTGTAAGCACGTGTTGTGGTCACATGACTGTGTAGATCATGTGACCATTTGTTGCGGAGGTCATTAGTCAAATCAAATGAATCGTGGTCGGTGTTTGCGAAAACAAGTGACTCTATGATCATATGAATCATTTTGTTCGATGCTCAAACAGTGACTCGTTGGTAAAATGAATCATTAGTGTTCAGTGTTTACAGTGACTCTTCGGTGATATGAATCATCAGTGTTCACAGTGACTCTTTGGTAAAATGAATCATTAGTTTTCACAGTGACTCTTCGGTCATATGAATCATCAGTGTTTACAGTGGTCATATAACCCTGGTGTTGTGTCGCAGCGGTCAGTCATGTGTCGCGCGTTGCTCGCGGTGTTTCTGGTGCTCGTAAGCGCTCGTTATTGTGACTCGGTGTCGGTTCCTCCGCATGAGGAGGTGGCTCGGATGGCTCGGTTCGTGGTCCACAAGTGCAACTGGGCTTCGATGGCGACGATCTCCACCCATGACCCCGTGAAGGGACAGCCGTTCTCCAACGTGTTCTCCATCAGCGACGGGCCCGTGGGCAACGGAACCGGGACCCCGTACATGTACCTGACCCACATGGAGATCTCCGTGCAGGACCTGCAGGTGCACACACACACACACACACACACACACACACACACACACACACACACACACACACACACACACACACACACACACACACACACACACACACACACACACACACACACACACACACTTCTTCTTCAGACTAGTGGACAGAAAACATCTCGAACACATTTAAGTGTTTATTTGAGTGCACTTCATCTATTTGCATATGTAGATTTGAGTCATAAATCTCCACTTCAGCAACTTTACACACACACACCAAACTGTCCAATTCTCTTAATTTCTAGTCATATTCTAAATCTTAAGGTTTGGTTATATTTGGGCTGTCAGAGAAAGTTTAATAAACCAGCTCAAGATAGAGTCATCAATAAGATAACCGAGAAATGTATAACCAAACACCTTGTAATCACTGTTTACTTTGCTTATTTGACTGGAATATCACACATCTCGCGAGTTATTTACGCAAAAAACGACATGTGACTGGGACAACACTGGGTCTGTCTGTCGAGAGTGATGGAAACACAATGTGTACTGGGTCTGGAGTGAGAAACTGCACAAACATCTCTGATGGAGAGCTCTGTGTGTGTCAGCGAGAGTTTATCAGCATTCAGCAGAGCTCAAGACATCACACACACACACACACACACACACACACACACTGCAAAACGCCATGTCACGGTCTTATAACACATTCATGATCTCCCAGTTATGAGATGAACTACTGAGAATATCCAGACTGGATCAAGCCTCTATAAACACGAGTGTTGCTTTAAACAATCAGTTGTCAAAATATTAATGAACCTTTAAAAGGCCAGATTTACTGAATGAGTTCAACATTTATTCTTATTAAAGCTGCTGAAGTTACTCAGGAGTGATCTTGTGTTTGTCTTTTGTTGAACATTAATAATAAGATTATTTATTTAAGCTGAGAATGATCTATCAGTGAAATATGACACCATGTCTGAGGAATTAAACAGTGTGAAGGGTTGGACACACACACACACACACACTGAGTTATCCCGTTCATAAAGCTGCTCGTTCACACTAATGCTCACACACTCATCAACAGCGTAACGCATCACAAGTAACTCGAGTTATATAATCGGATTACTTTTTAAAAGTAACTAGTGGAGTAACGCGTTACTGTTTAATTTAAAACAAAACATCAGAGTTACTTTTTCAGATAAGTAGCACAAGTTACTTTGTTTTGGCGTTTATTGTCTGACCGCTCTCCTGTCCTCATGCTGAGACGTCGTGTGTGTGTGTGTCAGGTGAATCCGCTGGCGTCTCTCTTCCGTGCTCTGGCTCAGACACACTACTGTAAGAACCACGGCTTCGACCCGCAGAGTCCTCTGTGTGCTCACATCATCCTCTCAGGCTCCGTCATCCAGGTCAGAGGTCACGCTCTTCCTCCTCCTCCCCCCGCTCCGGTCGTATTCTCCCGACTGAAGCGCAGTGTGTGTGTGTGTCCAGGTGCCGGACAGCGAGGTGTGTGTGGCTAAAGCTGCTCTGTTCGACAGACACCCAGAGATGATGGACTGGCCCACGGACCACAGCTGGTTCTTCGCCCGCTTCAACATCTCTCAGGTGTGGGTGCTCGACTACTTCGGCGGAGTGAAGACCGTGAGTCCTGACGAATATTACAGAGCCGCTCCGACACGCAAACACTCCGGCTGAGTGCGACACACACACACACACACACACACACACACACACACACAGACGATAAGTGTTATTATTACTGTATGTGCAGCTGTTATCAGTCAGAAACAGACACTGTGCTGAATGTCATCTGATCACATGACCTCAGTGTGTGTGTGTGTGTGTGTGTGTGTGTCTCTACAGGAAGTGACACGTGGAGAACTTGAACTGGATTAGAACGTTTCAGAAGAGACTCGGATTAATGAATGACTCTCAGGTTGAAGCTGTTTGAATCTTTCAGCGGTGTGTGTGTGTGTGTGTGTGTGTGTGTGTGATCATGTCTGATGATGATTTCTCTAGATCATTAGTGGACATGATGTGGAAATCTTCATTTTTAAAGCATTTTATAAAATGCTTGAGAATATTTTTTGCAGTTTGCACATGCTTTCAATTTTAATATTTGCAGATTTTTACAAAATGCAAATTCAGTGAAACTTTATATTGAAATCCTCAGAAGGTTTCGTGAGATTCACATGTGTCACTCATACATGTTTAATTGGGTGTTAGTCAGCAACCCCTGACCTCTGACCCCTAACCCCTGACCTCTGTTGTATGAAATATCAATGTCACAAGATGTTTTTTGCAGTTAGGCTCATTTGACTATATTTACGTTTTTGCTATATTTTATAATCACGATGAGATGATTCTCCAGATGCTGATGTGTATTTCTATAAGTGTGTGACTGTAATAATCGTGTGTGTGTGTGTGTCGTGAAATAAAGATCTGATCTTTCAGACGTGACTCTTTACTTCATTACATCTACAGAACTAACACAAGATTTGATCGGTAATATTTGTGAAATAAAATCGTTAACTGAAATAAAATATAAAAATCTTAAGTGTATTTAATTTCAGCCAAAGAGACACGCCTCGTTGTCATTCAGTTTAACTTCATGTTCTAATAATAAAAATGAAACTATATCTTTCTTTATACGATTAAAATAAAAGCTCGGGTTCTGCCGCTCGCGTCGAGAGTAAGTAGGCCGTGTGTGTGTGTGTGTGTGTGTGTGTGTTCGGTGGTTGGTGGGACGAGTCTGTAAGAACAGGTGGAGCTCGAGGAGCCTCTTCCTGTCAGAGAGCAGATCTCGATCTTGAGCTTCAGAGAACACACACTCTCACACACACACACACACTCGACGGCGTCTGAAGCCTGTGCCCGTCACACACACCCAGGAGATCCTCAGAGAGCCGAGGCGGATCATGATGGTGTCGAGGCCGGTGTCCGCCGGGATCGTCCTGCTGTCGATGGCACCTGTGTCAGGTACGGTGTGTGGTGTGTGTGTGTGTCGAGGGACAGCCGCCATCTTTCTCAAGGTCTCCTCCTATCTGAACACTCCTCATCCTCAGAGAACTGGATCTGCAGGACTCCAGCGTTTGACCTTTAACCTCTCAAACTGTAAAGCATCAAGCGTGTGTGTGTGTCTTGCAGGACTGAACGCTATGAGTGTGTGTGATCCTAACCTGACCTGACCTGTCAATCATCTGTATAGATGAGGGCGACCTGTCAATCATCATAGAAATATGCAGATCCTCGTCTCGGTTCTGTGGGTTTGACTGTATTCAGTTCATAACTGTAATATGAGCAGATCTGAGCGTTCGTCATTGATCAGAATCGTTAAACATCAGAACAAACTTCTTCAAACATCAGTGTGTGTGTGTGTGTGTGTGTGAGCGCAGCTTCAGATGAAGTGAGTGTCTAATGTCGAGCTGTAATCGGCAGGATTCACTCTTTCCACTCGTGCTTCTCTTCTGCTGTAACACACACACACACACACACACACACACTTCCTGAGCGACGGCTGAATTACTGTTGTTTTCTGAGAAACGCTTTAAACTCTGCAGTGGCTGATCTGTGTTCTCGGAGGATCACATCTCTTTATTCTATTCTGTTTCAGTTTATTATACTCAAACATTTCTTCATAACACTCAAGATTACATCAGCTCTTCAGTCTTCAATATCGACAAGAATCTTCAATTCATAATTCAGCTTCATTCACAAGTTGCTTGAACTTTATCATATGAAAGCGTTATTTCTGAATATTCAAAATGTCCAGTTTATTAAATGTTTTAATTGTGTTTTAAAAATGTTTTAATTGTGTTTTAAAAAACGTATTTTATTTGTTTGAACGACCGTTATGTGAACATTCCATTGTGTCATCCCTCAAACATGAAAGCGTTACTTTTGAACGTTCTCTGAATTAAACAATAACAGCGTTTAAAATCGTTAAACAAACATCCAACTATTAAAATCTTCGAAGTGTTTTTTCTTGGTTATGTGAACGTTACTGTATCATCCCTCAATCTTTATGAGAATGTTACTTTTGAACGTTCTAAACACAAGCAGGCCTACTAATATTTAAAAAGCGAACGGTTTCAGAAAGCGCCTCGTGACTGCGGTATGAATGATGTGTTTGCGTTATAACACTTTGAGCGCGTTATTAAAGGCCTGATGATGAAGAACGAACACTGTTTTACTGGAGGAACGCTTGTGTTCAACTCGAGGTCGTTCCTGCTCTCTGTGAACGCGTGTTGTGTTTGTTCAGTCGCTGCTGATGTGGAAAATGTCGGACAGTTGGAAACTCTTCAACACTGCAGTGATGATGATGATGATGATGATGATGACGAGCGCTGGAAAATACTGCTCAAAAACATCATTTCAAGGAACGCGCGTCAGATTCAATAACAAACACACCAAATGCTGAATTTACCCTTTCCAGACTTCATTCTGTGAAATGTGTCACACCTGACAGATGCGGATCACACACACACTCACACACACACACACACGCATTCATATTTGTGAATTAATTAAGATTTCATCTTTTTTTTGTGAAATTGTCTCACCAGAAAGATCTTCTCACCATCGCTGCGTTATTTGATCAAAACTACAGAAAAACAGTGAAATATTATTATAGTGTAAATCTGCTGTTGTCTATGTGAATATACAGTAAAGTGTAATTTCTTCCTGTGATAAAGCTGAGTTTATCATCATTACTGCAGTCTTCAGTGTCAGGAAAGACATTTATAATGTTACAAAAGATTCTATTTCAAATAAAACAAAACATTTAGAATTTGTATTAACAATGTTGAAAACAGTTTCATATTTTTGTGGAAACTGACACATTTTATTTTTCAGGATTCTTTGATGAATAAAGTTAAAAAGAACAGAATTTATTTGAAATATAATCTTTTGCATTATAAATGTTGATTTAATGCGTCCTTGATGAATAAAAGTATCTTTTTTTAATCTTACCCAAACTTTTTAAACCGATAGTATATATTTTTATTAGGGCTGTGCAAAAGTTAATTGCGATTAATCACATCCAAAATAAAAGTCTGTGCTACATAATATATGTGTGTGTGCTGTATATAATTATTTTATAAATACCTATGCATGCTTGTATATATTTAAGAATTATTTGCGCTTAAATTATGTATATATATATAAATACATAATCTATATAAATATAAATATTTTATATATGAATAACACATTTTCTTAAATATATACATGCATGTGTGTGTATTTATATATACAAAATAATTATATACAGCACACACAAATATATTATGTAAACACAGACTTTTGTTTTGGATGCGATTAATCACAATTAATTTTTGCACAGCCCTACTTTTTATATATACACATTATTAATCTTCAAAACGTATGTATAAATATTTACATTTTATTTTGTCATTCTTTAGTGTTCGAGTAGCCGTCGAGTGGTTTGATCATATTAAGAAAAATCATCAAACATTATTAAGTTAATCGCTAACCGTGATCGCTTCATTCACACTAACCCGTCACTCATTTACTCTTTAATCTAAAGTCTAAAACTAATTTAATAATCTTTATTGCAGGAAATATAAGAACGCAGTCTTCAGTCCCACATGAGTGATGAGAAGCTCGTAGAATAAGAGTTAAATAAAGTATATATTCAGTTTGTCTTCAGTAAACACTCATATCTACACACACACACACACACACACACGTGTCTGCAAAAAACACTACTGTGTCAAAATCAAAATGTAAAACTTTTACTTTTATGTAAAATTTTCGGTTGTTTTTCTCTGCAAATGTTGATGTGGAATTAATTATGTCAATCATGCAATGAATTTGATTAAAGATTGATTGATTGACAGGATATGCACTTCAGTGTCACTCAATCCCACAAACCCCTTTACAATAAATGTAACATTTTATGATGTTCATTTTGTTTTCTAGAATTATAACATTTAATTTAAAATGTAACTGTGGCTATTGAAATATATATGCTTTTTATGATCAATTCCCACTGAAGAAAACTGATTACTGTCTATTGACATTAGAATTGACTATAGAAGCGTATCTCTAAAGTCTGAGAGATTGGAAAGTGTTTTCTGGATAATAACGACCGAACCGTCGAGCGGCGAAACACTGCGATCATCACATTGAGTTCTGTTCACTAATTCTGTTCACTAATTCTATTCACTAATTCTGTTCACTAGTTCTGTTCACTAGTTCTGTTCACTAGTTCTGTTCACTAGTTCTGTTTAATTATTCTGTTCACTAATTCTGTTCTCTAGTTCTGTTCACTAATTCTGTTCACTAATTCTTTTCACTAATTCTTTTCACTAGTTCTGTTCACTAGTTCTGTTCACTAGGTCTGTTCTATAGTTCTGTTCACTAATTCTGTTCACTAATTCTGTTCACTAATTCTGTTCACTAGTTCTGTTCACTAATTCTGTTCACTAATTCTGTTCACTAGTTCTGTTCACTAGTTCTGTTCACTAATTCTTTTCACTAGTTCTGTTCACTAATTCTGTTCACTGGATCTGTTTAATTATTCTGTTCACTAATTCATTTTACTAATTCTGTTTAATAATTCTGTTTACTAATTCTGTTCTCTAGTTCTGTTCACTAGTTCTGTTTCCTAGATCTGTTTAATAATTCTGTTCACTAATTTGTTTCACTAGTTCTGTTTAATTATTCTGTTCACTTATTCTGTTCTCTAGTTCTGTTCACTAGCTCTGTTCTCTAGTTCTGTTCACTAATTCTGTTCACTAATTCTTTTCACTAATTCTTTTCACTAGTTCTGTTCACTAGGTCTGTTCTCTAGTTCTGTTCACTAATTCTGTTCACTAGTTTTGTTCACTAATTCTTTTCACTAGTTCTGTTCACTAATTCTTTTCACTAATTCTGTTCACTAGGTCTGTTCACTAATTCTATTCACTAGATCTGTTTAATTATTCTGTTCACTAATTCATTTTACTAATTCTGTTTAATAATTCTGTTCACGAATTCTGTTCTCTATAGTTCTGTTCACTAGTTCTGTTTCCTAGATCTGTTTAATTATTCTGTTCACTAATTTGTTTCACTAGTTCTGTTTAATTATTCTGTTCACTTATTCTGTTCTCTAGTTCTGTTCACTAATTCTGTTCACTAGGTCTGTTCACTAATTCTGTTCTCTAGTTCTGTTCACTAGCTCTGTTCTCTAGTTCTGTTCACTAATTCTGTTCACTAGGTCTGTTCACTAATTATGTACACTAATTCTGTACACTAGTTCTGTTCACTAGTTCTGTACACTAGTTCTGTTCACTAGTTCTGTTCACTAGTTCTGTTCACTAGTTCTGTTCACTAGTTCTGTTCACTAATTCTGTACACTAGTTCTGTTCACTAATTCTGTACACTAGTTCTGTTCACTAATTCTGTTCACTAGTTCTGTTCACTAATTCTGTTCACTAGTTCTGTTCACTGAGTTCTGTTCACTAATTCTGTTCACTAGTTCTGTTCACTAGTTCTGTTCACTAGTTCTGTCCACTAATTCTGTTCACTAGTTATGTTCACTAATTCTGTTCACTAGTTCTGTTCACTAGTTCTGTTCACTAGTTCTGTTCACTAGTTCTGTTCACTAGTTCTGTTCACTAGTTCTGTTCACTAGTTCTGTTCACTAGTTCTGTTCACTAGTTCTGTTCACTAATTCTGTTCACTAGTTCTGTTCACTAGTTCTGTTCACTAAGTTCTGTTCACTAGTTCTGTACACTAGTTCTGTTCACTAATTCTGTTCTCACAGTTTCACATCATGAGGTTTGAGTCTGACTGGGTTAAAGAGCAGATGACGAACCTTTAGATGAGCTGTGTGTGTGTGTGTAAGTGTGTGTGTGTGTACGGGTATGTGTGTGTAGGGTTAGTGTAGGAGGAATAGAATATATAGTTTGTCCAGTATAAAAACCATTATGCCTAAAAAATGTCCTCACAATTATAGCAAAACAAACCTGGTGTGTTTCTGTGTGTGTGTGTGTGTGTGTGTGTGTGAGAGAGAGAGAGAGGAAGCTCAGATCAGGCCACATTTAGACCAGCATCCTAAACACCTGTAGTTCACCGTCAAACCCAACAGATGATTATGATTATGAACTGAAGTCTGCTCTTGTATTCAGCGCTGTCATCATCATCATCATCATCATACACACTTTTATCACATTTATAAACATTGCAGAAGCTTCTCATCTCGTGCGCTCTTCTAATGTTTCTGCATCTTCAATTGTTTTATTCATATTATTTATTCACTGGTATGAGGATTATTAGCTGTTATTATGAGGATTATTAGCAGTTATTATGAGGATTATTAGCAGTTATTATGAGGATTATTAGCAGTTATTATGAGGATTATTAGCAGTTATTATGAGGATTATTAGCAGTTATTATGAGGATTATTAGCTGTTATTATGAGGTATTATTAGCAGTTATTATGAGGATTATTAGCAGTTATTATGAGGATTATTAGCAGTTATTATGAGGATTATTAGCAGTTATTATGAGGATTATTAGCAGTTATTATGAGGATTATTAGCAGTTATTATGAGGATTATTAGCAGTTATTATGAGGATTATTAGCAGTTATTATGAGGATTATTAGCAGTTATTATGAGGATTATTAGCAGTTATTATGAGGATTATTAGCTGTTATTATGTAGGATTATTAGCTGTTCAGTTTCATGTACTGTGAACTGAACATGAACTAAGAATGAACAGATGGAGTTTCACACACAGCGACATGTTTAATCTGTGCTGTGTGTGTGTACGTGTGTGTGTTTGTGTGACAGAGAACGTGTGTGTTTGTGAGAGAGTGTGTTTGTACTATTGAGTGTTAATATTTGTATGGGTGTCAAGTCATCTTCATTTATATAGCGCTTTTAACAGTGTGTGTGTGTGTGTGTGTGTGTGTGTGTGTGTGTTTTGTTGATCTCTCACTGACACGTTATTCAGTTAGAGCAGCTGAACAAACCGCTAAACTAGAAAAAGCTCAGTCTCAAACACCACAAACACTTTAGATGAGACTCTTTGTGTGTGTGTGTGTGTGTGTGTGTATTATATAATGCGCTGAAAGTGCTCAGTGTTTATAACTGAATGATGTTCTTCCTCAGTGTTTTCTGTCTTGTTTTCCAGCACACAATATCTAAACATTCTTAAATCAAAACACATTTACTGGAGAAGCAGAAAGATATTAAGTTTTATTTACTGAAAAATGTATCAACATGAAGTTCGTTTTTACTTCATGCAAGAGTATATATAGATCGAATCAGAATAGTTGGCTGATATTTTGTCTCTCGTTTAAAGTCGCTTCATTTTGATAATGTTTTTAGGAAATCTAATTTTTCGTTTTAACATTGATTTTACCCTAGGTGTTATTAGTTATTACCGATTTAGGCGGGTCTGACCCGGTCGGCCATGATGGTAGGAGACGCTCTCGGTTACCAACGGCAACGCCTTAGAATCCTGTTAGAACTCCACAGAGACGCGACTAAACATTCCAGAGCTCTTTAATTTTCGTGCATTTATTATTTTCGCGCATTTATATTTTTTTTTTACAGAGACGGATCTAGAATCAGAGAAAAAAAGGAAGCAAGTAAAGCAATCCAAAAAGATAAGGCGAAAGAAAAGGGACCTTACAGGAACAAACTCACACTAAGAGCAAAACAGCTGTATTTGGAGAAGCAGCATCAAGATATTTGTTCTTTTGCACTAATAACAGTATTATTATTTTATTATTATTACTTATGTTGTCCATGAAACTTTTATTGTCCAAATATACTTATATTTCAGTTCTCAATAAATATTGTTAAGCCATATCAAGTTGTTTCAAACATTTATTTCAAAGAAATGAAAAATTAATGAACAAGTCCCTCAAACAACACTTTTGCGTATGTTCGTTAAGGCAGCAAACAGTGAAAATCGTATGAAGTTACTAAAGACACCAACCGTGCAATCCAGCGTCTCCTGTCAGATACTCTCCTGATGCTGTGTCCATTTCGGTCACCTAAAAACTGTATTCCATTGTTCCTATGTTTTCCACATGTCTCGTGTGAGTTACTGGAGGAGTTTTTAACGCAGCAGTGACTTCCAGGCATGGTAAAACAGTGCGGAACTGCGAGAATCTCCTCTACAACCGAGATAAACACACACGTACGGTTTAGCCGTGGAATCCAACCAACATGGCGGAGAGGGGAGGGGCTCTGTACAATGACGTCAACTCCTCATTCTCGATATTAACCGCTTGTTAAAAAATGCAACTTGATCGCACAGAATTAGTCAATTACAGGCTGATCTTGAATCTGCCTTTCTGTCATAGATACTAGAAAAGGCAGTATCCTCACAACTGTGTTCCTTTTCTAGAAAGAAATGATATCTGTGAGATTTCCAGTCCGGATTTAGACCGTACCATAGTACCGAGACAGCTCTCATTAGAGTCACATGATCTGCTCTCATCGTCCAATCGTATCTCTCTATTAGTGTTACTCGATCTTAGTGCTGCATTTGACACAATTGACCACAACATTCTTTTAAATAGACAAGTAAACTATGTTGGCATTAGTGGAACTGCATTAGCATGATTTAAATCACACTTATCTGAGCGTTATATCGGAACAAGATATCATTAGGAAGGCATTAGTTTTCACTGTTATGCTGATGGTACCCAGCTCTATATTTCTTCACACCCTGACAAAACTTACCAATCCACAAAGTTAACGGAATCCATGGCAGATACAAAAACTGGATGACTAGTAATTTCCTACTAAATTCTGAAAAAAAAACACCATTATTGGACAAACTTCCTCACTTAATAACCTATAATACTGTCTAACTCTCTACGGCTAATCTATCAAGCCTTCGTCGGATTAGGGACCTGGAGGTGTGTGTGTGTGTGTGTGTGTGCTCTTTGATAGCAATCATTCATTTGAACGTTTAGCATCTGTAAAACCACATTCTTCCATCTTAAAAATATTTGTAAACTACAACATATGCTAAAACAAACTGTGGAACAGTACATCATTACATCATAAGAAGAATGTCATCTATACTAATATTAGTCTTTATGTTTATCTAGTCAGCCCAATTCAGGGCCGTATCCAGATCCAATTTTGCATTGTTTGTTGTTTTATTGTTTGCTTCGAGGTCATCAGAGTCTCATCATTAATCTGCTGTTGTGTGTGTGTGTGTGTGTGTGTGTGTGTCCGCAGAAGCACTATCGGCACACGACCCGCAGAACTGCTACATTCTGGACGGACTTCTGCTGCTGTACGGGATCGTCATCACTGCGTTCTCAGTGCACGCTCAAGTGAAGACTGTCACACACACACACACACACACACACACACACACACACACACACACACACACACACACACACACACACACACACACACACACACACACACACACACACACACACAACACACACACACACACACACACACACACACACACACAAACACATTTTTTCAGGTATCTTAACGTATCTCAAATTTCCCTAGAATGATGAAGAAGAAAGGTTGAAGAATGATACGTTTCTTTAAAGGGGACATAATGAACACCTGTCATTTTTACGTGTTGAAGTGCTATAACCGGATCTACCAACACAGAAAACATGCTTTACAGAGGAAGGCTCACCAAAACAAACTGACTGGGTTTTCACTTTTGAAACGAGCTCTCCCTGAGTCTCTCCGTAAGGCTGGAGCTAAAGCTGCTGGACTCCTGATCCTGGATCAGTCAGATCCGCCTGTGCTGTTATTGCCGGAGTCTCTGAAGCTCGTGTGAAGGCTCCGCCCTCTTCTGAATGGAGGCGGAGCTAGAGCTCATTTGACACCTCCAATAAACGGCACATTTTGGCTCACACACAAACGGACAGATTTGACGATCTATAATAAACGACCTGTGGGTGAATTTTTAGAGACACATTCTGGGGAGCGTCAGAGGTTTATATTACATCTTGTGAAAAAGGGGCGTAATATATGTCACCTTTAACGGTCACAAAATCAAGAAAAACTTCATGAGAATGTTAGCAAAATATTAATGAAGTTTCTTCCTTCAGTTCGTCAGGAAGAGGAGCAAAGCAGACGACGCAGAGTCTTCTGCATCAGGTGAGATCACATTACAAGACAACAATCATCCTGATGTTAGAGATCCTGATGTTGAAGATCCTGATGTTAGAGATCCTGATGTTAGAGATCCTGATGTTGAAGATCCTGATGTTAGAGATCCTGATGTTAGAGATCCTGATGTTAGAGATCCTGATGTTAGAGATCCTGATGTTAGAGTTCCTGATGTTGAAGATCCTGATGTTAGAGATCCTGATGTTAGAGATCCTGATGTTAGAGATCCTGATGTTAGAGATCCTGATGTTAGAGATCCTGATGTTGAAGATCCTGATGTTAGAGATCCTGATGTTAGAGATCCTGATGTTAGAGTTCCTGATGTTGAAGATCCTGATGTTAGAGATCCTGATGTTAGAGATCCTGATGTTAGAGATCCTGATGTTAGAGATCCTGATGTTAGAGATCCTGATGTTGAAGATCCTGATGTTAGAGATCCTGATGTTAGAGATCCTGATGTTGAAGATCCTGATGTTAGAGATCCTGATGTTAGAGATCCTGATGTTAGAGATCCTGATGTTAGAGATCCTGATGTTAGAGATCCTGATGTTAGAGATCCTGATGTTGAAGATCCTGATGTTAGAGATCCTGATGTTAGAGATCCTGATGTTAGAGATCCTGATGTTAGAGATCCTGATGTTAGAGATCCTGATGTTGAAGATCCTGATGTTAGAGATCCTGATGTTAGAGATCCTGATGTTAGAGATCCTGATGTTAGAGATCCTGATGTTCGAGAAGATCCTGATGTTAGAGATCCTGATGTTAGAGATCCTGATGTTAGAAGATCCTGATGTTAGAGATCCTGATGTTAGAGATCCTGATGTTAGAGATCCTGATGTTAGAGATCCTGATGTTAGAGATTCCTGATGTTGAAGATCCTGATGTTAGAGATCCTGATGTTAGAGATCCTGATGTTAGAGATCCTGATGTTAGAGATCCTGATGTTAGAGATCCTGATGTTAGAAGATCCTGATGTTAGAGATCCTGATGTTAGAGATCCTGATGTTAGAGATCCTGATGTTGAAGATCCTGATGTTAGAGATCCTGATGTTAGAGATCCTGATGTTAGAGATCCTGATGTTAGAGATCCTGATGTTGAAGATCCTGATGTTAGAGATCCTGATGTGAATGAGTGTTTGATGTGTCCAGGCCATTAACCCCAGTGGGAAGGAGGTGTACAGTAACCCGAAGCACAGCGCTGAAGGGGTGAGTGATGATACACACATACATGACATCAGCACGTGATCATACTGTGAGTTTTTCAAAGCAGCTTTACAGTGAAAACAGGAAAATGATGCAACTAAGTTTGTTGCTTAAGTTCAGTGATGGTTCATTTTTGTTGTAAAAAATAATTTATATATATATGGAGTAAACCGTGATGTCATCATCCAGCTCAGTTCAGTTCTCATATAATGGTGTCAATGCAGGAGATCAATAATACTGATCTGATCTGGATACGGGCCGGATGCGGCTGACTAAAGATAACCTTGGAATTAACAGATACACTAATATTAGCGTAGATGCCATTCTTCTTATGATGTAACGAGTACATCAGGTGTTATAGGAAGTGCTTTGTAAGTAATTAGCGATTTTTAAACATTTATATGTTTGATAGGGAGCCAATATAGTGATGACAGAACCGGTCTGGTCATACTGGTCATTTGAGCTGGTCATGCTGTGTTTTGGACTAGCTGAAGTTTGTTTATTAAGCGTGCAGGGCAACCACCCATAAGAGCATTACAGTAATCTAGCCTTGAACACATGAACTAACTGTTCCACATTTGTCAATGAGAGCATGTGATGTAATTTAGATATATTTTTAAGATGGAAGAATGCGGTTTTACAGATACTAGAAACGTGACTTTTAAATAAAAGATTGGTATCAAAAAGAGTGTGTGTGTGTGTGTGTGTTTCACAGAGTCGCAGGAAGAGGAGGAGTACGACACCTACACGGTAAAGAGCTTCATCACAACAGGAAGGAAGTTTATTAGCAAGCGCTGAGAATAGAGAAGCTGAAGCTCATCGTTCACCACAAAGCTCGAACTCACCGTTACAGATCCAAACCACTCAATATAATATAATAAATATAATATAATATACAGTGCCTAGATTTGGTCTAAATTATGAATATAACATAATATAATATATAGAGTTCCAAATTGCTGCAGATTTGGTATAATAATGAATATAATTTAATTATGAGATATAATATACTTGTCAATCTATTTCACACTGATGGATTGAGTCTCCAGAAATCACACATAAATATTTACATTTGGCTAAAAAAATCCAATCTTTATTTTATTGGGTTACACTTTATTTGTGCCTTTGTTACAGTGAAATTAAACATGACATTAATGTGAGATTAATGAACTAAATGCTCCATCTAAAGTCTCATTAGGGTCGCATGTATTTATGCATATACTCTTATTACTACAGTAACTACAGTAACGTGTAACAAGGACACTATTAAATGGAGTGTTGACATTTGTTTAATTCACATGATGATTATGAATATGATTATGAATATGATATTATGAATATGATGGTTTGTTTCAGCCTCTGACCAGAAAGGTAGACGACACGTGAATCGTGATAAGTGAGCCCAAGGAGACGTGAGTGTTTTACTCTGATCTGGTGTTCATGAGTGTGATTGTGTGTTGTGTTTGATGAGTGTGTTGTGTTGATGAGTGTGTTGTGTTGATGAGTGTGTTGTGTTGATGAGTGTGATTTAAGAAGAGACTAATTGTGTGTTGATAGACTTGATTGTGTGTTGTGTTGATTAGTGTGATTGTGTGTTGTGTTGATTAAGTGCTGATTGTGTGTTGTGTTGATTAGTGTGATTGTGTGTTGTGTTGATTAGTGTGATTGTGTGTTGTGTTGATTAGTGTGATTGTGTGTTGATAGACTGATTGTGTGTTGTGTTGAGTGTGATTTGAGAAGAGACTGATTGTGTGTTGATAGACTGATTGTGTGTTGTGTTGATTAGTGTGATTGTGTGATTTGATGAAGAGACTGATTGTGTGTTGTGTTGAGTGTGAGTTTGATGAAGAGACTGATTGTGTGTTGATGTTAGTGTCGATTAGTGTGATTGTGTGTTGAAGAGACTGATTGTGTGTTGTGTTGAGTGTGATTTGAGAAGAGACTGATTGTGTGTTGATTAGTGTGTATTGTGTGATTTGAGAAGAGACTGATTGTGTGTTGTGTTGAGTGTGATTTGAGAAGAGACTGATTGTGTGTTGAGAGACTGATTGTGTGTTGATTAGTGTGATTGTGTGATTTGAGAAGACTGAATTGTGTTGATAGACTGATTGTGTGTACGTGTCTAGTGTGATTTGAAGAGACTGATTGTGTGTTGTGTTGTTCTCGTCCTCAGCGTTGCGTTGAGGAATCAGGTTTATCAGGTCAGAAGAAGTTTCAGATCTCAAAGTGCATGAAGTATGGTTTGATCGTGTTCAGAAGTGTGTTTTCTGACTGAGTGTGTGTTTGTTTTCAGGGTCTGAGCTCCATGACTAAAGACACGTATGACTCTCTGCACATGCAGCAGATTAACCCGGCCGCCTCGTTAGAAGCTCATCGGAACCCTCGTCAGGCCACAGTCCACTCCCATCCCATTCCCGATCCCATTCCAATCCTATTCCCGAGTCCATTCCAATCCCATTCCCAGGTGCATTTCACAGTCCATTTCCTAAATCCACTCCTGAATCCACTCCAATTCCATTCCTGAAATCCGGTTCCAGGCCTTCTTTTTCCTTCCTAAAGGCCCCAGTCACGTGATTATTGTGTTTTTACAGTAACTGTTTCTCCGCTTCATGAATGATAGACTTTCATAACAAGCTCAAAGTTTACATGTCGTACATGTCCAGTAGCGTTAAAGTCAGAAGAATCGGTGTCACTTTACATCAACTAACAATGAACAATACTTTCATTAAAATTAATAAATGCTATATTAATCAAGTATAATTATGATAATGATCAGCATTTACTGATATATTCATAAAATCAAACGTTGCATTTGTTAATATTATTTAATAGACAAATGATCTGTTGAATATTACTAACAGTAACAAAGGTTAATAAATGTTAAAAAAAAATATTTTTTGATTGTTAGTTAATGCATCAACTAATATTGACAAACGAATCCTTTAAAGTGATACCCAAAAATCCCCATAAAGCCTTTGACAGTAAACTGGATTGAGCGAACCATTAAACATCATGTGATTCAACTAATGATTCATTGTGGACGAGTCTGTTAGTCTAATATTGTACACTCTTAAATAGAGTTTCCAAAACATTGACAAGAAGCTAAAATATATTTTGGGATTTTCATATTTCTCAAAAGAACCATTTTAAAAACATTGTAATAATCTAAAGAACCTTTTGTGGACTGGAAAGATTCACGGATGTTAAAGGTTCTTCATGAAACCATCATCACTGTATCTTTAATACTGAAGATGATTCTGAAAACTTCATTTCTGCTGTTTCTGTGGGGAAATATGAGCCGTAGTTTTGAGATTCACTGAGTTTGATGTTTTGTGTCCTTTATCAGTGGCTTTTAGTAACATAATGCATTTACTCTTTTAAAAACAGAGAATTTCACTGTATGTAATTTTGTTGTTAATTTGAGTCTGTAATTGTGTCATCAGCTTGTTAATAAAATGATTTTTCATTGCACTTGTCAGTAAATGATGAGTTTTGAAGCTTGACTGGACTGAACAGATCATACAGGAGAACAGTCTGAGAAAAACATTTAATGAAATCTACAGCAACACGACACACTCGTCAACAGCAACGAAAAACACACACACACACACTGGAGGAGATCATGAGAACGACCAGCGCATCGAGAACAGCCTGCGCAGGAGCAACTGAAGTGTGTGTGTGTGTGTGTGTAGCCCTTCTGTTTGATATAAAACACATTCTTCAGAGAAACTCAACACACTTCGTCTGAATCACAATGAGAACGACTAGAAACTGAGACGCTGCTGTTTCGTCTCATACAGTGAGAAAATGATTAATATTCACCATAAAATCAATAACCTGTTACTGGATCATTAAAACGAGAAACGTGACAATGATTTCCAATGAATTATACATTTAAAATAATGAAGGGAAAGGCAAAGAGAAAAGTGAATAATCTTTGGTTTTCATCCTCAGAGGACTTTTGCTTTGGGAACCACAAAATAATAAAACTTTTTTTTACATATTTATATATTTATATATATTTATAATCCTGGTATATAGAGTGTGTGTTTGAGTGAAGATGATGAAGATGATTGAGAAACGGAGGAAGCGGATGAATCTTTGGTTTTCCTGCAGAAACAATAAAGACGCTAAAGATGAAACTGAAATATTTCCTATATTAAACTTTCAGAATGGAAATGAATGATATTAATAGACCATTTCACAAGATGTAAACAACACTGGTCCAGAAACACTTCCTGTTTCAGTTTGTAACTGTTTTCTTTATTTCACATGTAAAGAAAACATCTTAAAGATGTTTGTTTAACTTTTTGATTCAGTTTTAAATGTTCTGTTGGTTGTATTTTATCCCAGCTTTTATGTAGTGTTAAAAACTGAAACAGGAAGTGCTTCTGGACCAGTGTTGTTTACATCTTGTGAAATGGTCTATACGATGGACAGTCGCGCCTTCCGTCGCTACAGTTTCATGTTCATGAATAAACGAAGTCCTGCTGAACCTCCGAGCGGGTCACGAGCAGACGAAGAGTAACGAGTGTAAAGGACTGTACACAGTAGTATTCTCTGACTGAAGATCAGTGGAGGTATTATACAAACACACGTCCCTGACCTCTGACCTCACGTCTGACCTCTCCTACACGTCTCTGTTTGCTGATGGCAAAACAGAATAAACTCTGACACACAGAGACTAACTTTGGTTGCAGCTTCTTCTGTGATTCTGTTTGCATACGTTTCAGCACAGAACGACTTGTGTGTGTGTGTGTGTGTGTGTGTGTGTGTGTGAGACGGACTGATGACAGAAACACTCCAACGGAATCAAACAAATCACTGCAACATCACAGACTCGAGTAACAGTTCAGGGTGAGTCTTATGGAAGCTTGTTTAACGGAAGAAAAAAAGGTCATTTACAGAAGTATGACTGGACTTCATCAAAACCCGACTGGGAACTCCGACTTGGTTTCACGGAACGACAACTGGGAACTTTGACAGGGAAGTCTGATTTGGTTTACTAGGGAAAACGATTTTAAAAAAAAGTTGTGAGAAAGTCACAATTACCGTTGTGTCAGAAACAAGCTTCCACAGACTCGGGTCCAGCGAGACGTTCAACAGGAGACGCTGTGGTGTAATCGAGGGATCCAGAGGCGTTTCTGAACACGAGAAGCCAGGAAATAAACGTTCGACATCCATGATTTGATAAGACAGGACATACATGAGGTGGAGTCACACAGATTTAATATATTCATGTGAATGACCTCATCTCTGCCACGACACACAGGATCAGTGTTCAGACAAACGTGTGACGGATTGCATTTCTCACAGGAGACGCCGCGCTCACTGCGATCTTTATTACTAGTTAAAGCCTTCTAACCGTATTTATAAAGTGATGTCGAGTTAGAGTACTAGTTTAAAAAGTCATCGACGCGCAACATAAAACATCTCAAATGCTTTTGGTTATAAATCTACAATCGGCCGTTTCAGAGCCGCAAATAAAACCAACAGAAACTCTCGTAGAAAGTCAATATAAACTCTGTTACATGAAATAATCTCTCGAGAAGAATCTGCCGTCATGAAAAACTCTCACATTTTTGGTTAATTTAGACGTTAGTTCAGAAATAATGCAAAAATAAAGTTCATCCCGACCCGCGGCGTCCTGCAGCGGACCCGACAGCGCGCGGCCAGTCCTGCTCTCGGCACCGGCCGGAAGAGTTTTTGGTAATAGCGACAGGGTTACTCGCGATCGCGCTCTCACTGGGCCTTCGAGGCCAAGGCCACGCTCTCGTCGTCATAGCAACCGGACTCTGCTGCACGTCACTGGTCACATGCAGGTTGAGAGCTCCGCCTCCTGCCCCGCCCCCTGACAGGAGATTGGCTGGCAGCAGAGACAAGCCGGAGGGTTGAGGAAGAAGGGCGTGGTCATCAGGCCGGGGGCGGGGCTTCCTGCACTGGTGCTTGGCGATAGGAGGCCAGTGTTTCCATCGAAGGACGTCAGAGGAAGAGCGCCGCCTGAGGCAAGAGCTGCTGAACACACACACACACACACACACACACGTGTTTCATGATGTTAATGTTCATATTATCTTAATATCTTGATGACCAGCTCTAACCTGACAAATGCAACTATAATTACATACTCAAATTAAAAATTATTCAGACATCAGATATAATTATGATAATGTTTTACTACAGACCGTTTTTACACACGGACTGAACAACATGAAGCATCGCTTAGGTAATTGGTTAAGCTTAAACTGGTATTATGTAATAGTGTACCTAACTATAGCAGATAAACTGTGATATTGTGAGAAATATTGAAGGTGTCTGAATACATTTTTGTATTGACTGTAAATAACTGAGCAGTTGAGATTTGCTATACAGTGAATACTTGTAGACACAGAGGTCAAAGGTCATACCCTGGATGGTGGCCAGTGTGTTGTTGTTCATCAGTGTGTTTCCCAGAGCAGGAGAAAAACTCAGGAGCGTCCCACTGCACAACACAAGCAGAAATCACACGATAAACGCATAATCACACTGATCACACGCCACCAGATGAGGCGTCACTGGGGGCGGAGCTTTCAGAATCATGTGACCAACAAAACCAACAAAAAAGTTTGAGAACATTTAAGACACAACAGGTGATCTTTCCCTACTCGGCTAATCGCAGTATATTAAGACAATTATGGATTACAGGTTTTCTGACATGTTATGTTTAAATATGCAGACGATCTAATTAAATATGCACTAATTTGCATACCGTTACAGAACAGATTCAGAACACTGGATAAAGCCGGATTCAAAACACTTGCTTGATTTTGTTAAAATATTAGAGTTAAAGGTTTTTCCAGGGGGCTTTTTTTACTCCATAGACTGAAAACAAACACATTTTCACCATGCTTTTCAGAGTCAAATACTGTATAAATCAGGCGAATGATATGAACAACCCTTCAGAATAGAGATATGAATAGAACTGTTTGGTGTGTGTGAAGCTGCGGAAGTGGAGACTCAAACTCACTGCCTTTAAAGAGTGTTGAGATTTAAATCTACATACGCAAATAGATGAAGAGCACTAAAATAAACACTTAAATGTGTGTTTTAGATGTTTTTCCACTAGTCTGAAAGAAGATGACTGTGATGGAAACAGAATAGAGCTCAAACTGAGCAGAGCATCAAAACACTGTTCTTTAATGACATCGCATTTGTTTATAAAATCTGCAGCATTAAAATAGAAATACAAATTATTTTGCATTTTACAAGTAAAATACATTTAACCCTTAATATAAATAAATACTCTAAAAATATTCAACAAATACAACACACAGTCATTGCACACGTTTCAGACGGTTTCTGTGAGAGAGATCCCATAATCCCCCCCCCACACACACACACACTCACCCTTGCGTCAGCTGCGAGGGCGTTATGAACGTTGGGTTATATCCTGTGCCCGTCACCAGGAACTGCCCCGCCCCCTGCGTGAGCGTGGTTGCCGTGGACACTGCCTCCTGTTTCACACTGGTGACGGACGGGCTCAATGACGACGATGTCACGGATGTAGCGACGGGCGCCATGGAGATGACCGAGGGTGTGTGTGATGTCACCTGAGCCAGAAGCACCACCTACAGCACGCGCACACACACACACACACACACACACACACACACACACACACACACACACACACACACACACACATTAAACAACATTCATGAGCTCACATGAGGAACATAGAGCTGCATGAAACTGAAAGGAGGATAAACGCACCACTGAGCGTGAAGTTGGAAGATGTTGCTGGCGTTCAGCGGAACAACAGAATTCACTGTTAGTGTGTTCGTGCTGGAGACCTGGAAACAAGCAATCATTCGTTAATGATCCATCACTCACTATCTCGTCTGCAACTACAGTTGAAGGATGTGAAGTGACTCTGGTTTATACAGTGTGTGACTGATGTGAAGTGACTCTGGTTCATACGGTGTGTGACTGATGTGAAGTGACTCTGGTTCATACGGTGTGTGACTGATGTGAAGTGACTCTGGTTCATACGGTGTGTGTGACTGTGATGTGAAGCGACTCTGGTTCATACCGGTGTGTGACTGATGTGAAGTGACTCTGGTTCATACGGTGTGTGTGACTGTGATGTGAAGTGACTCTGGTTCATACTGGTGTGTGACTGTGATGTGAAGCGACTCTGGTTCATACGGTGTGTGACTGTGATGTGAAGCGACTCTGGTTCATACGGTGTGTGACTGTGATGTGAAGCGACTCTGGTTCATACGGTGTGTGACTGTGATGTGAAGCGACTCTGGTTCATACGGTGTGTGACTGTGATGTGAAGCGACTCTGGTTCATACGGTGTGTGACTGTGATGTGAAGCGACTCTGGTTCATACTGGTGTGTGACTGTGATGTGAAGCGACTCTGGTTCATACCGGTGTGTGACTGTGATGTGAAGTGACTCTGGTTCATACAGTGTGTGACTGATGTGAAGTGACTCTGGTTCATACGGTGTGTGACTGTGATGTGAAGTGACTCTGGTTCATACAGTGTGTGACTGATGTGAAGTGACTCTGGTTCATATCGGTGTGTGACTGTGATGTGAAGTGACTCTGGTTCATACAGTGTGTGACTGATGTGAAGTGACTCTGGTTCATACGGTGTGTGACTGATGTGAAGTGACTCTGGTTTATACGGTGTGTGACTGATGTGAAGTGACTCTGGTTTCATACGGTGTGTGACTGATGTGAAGTGACTCTGGTTTATACGGTGTGTGTGACTGTGATGTGAAGTGACTCTGGTTCATACGGTGTGTGACTGATGTGAAGTGACTCTGGTTCATACGGTGTGTGACTGATGTGAAGTGACTCTGGTTTATACGGTGTGTGTGACTGTGATGTGAAGTGACTCTGGTTCATACGGTGTGTGACTGATGTGAAGTGACTCTGGTTCATACGGTGTGTGACTGATGTGAAGTGACTCTGCTTCATACGGTGTGTGACTGTGATGTGAAGTGACTCTGGTTCATACGGTGTGTGTGACTGATGTGAAGTGACTCTGGTTCATACGGTGTGTGACTGATGTGAAGTGACTCTGGTTCATACGGTGTGTGTGACTGTGATGTGAAGCGACTCTGGTTCATACGGTGTGTGACTGTATGTGAAGTGACTCTGGTTCATACGGTGTGTGACTGTGATGTGAAGCGACTCTGGTTCATACGGTGTGTGACTGTGATGTGAAGCGACTCTTGGTTCATACGGTGTGTGACTGTGATGTGAAGCGACTCTGGTTCATACGGTGTGTGACTGTGATGTGAAGCGACTCTGGTTCATACCGGAGTGTGACTGTGATGTGAAGTGACTCTGGTTTCATACAGTGTGTGACTGATGTGAAGTGACTCTGGTTCATACCGGTGTGTGACTGTGATGTGAAGTGACTCTGGTTCATACAGTGTGTGACTGATGTGAAGTGACTCTGGTTCATACGGTGTGTGACTGATGTGAAGTGACTCTGGTTCATACGGTGTGTGACTGATGTGAAGTGACTCTGGTTCATACGGTGTGTGACTGATGTGAAGTGACTCTGGTTCATACTGGTGTGTGACTGTGATGTGAAGTGACTCTGGTTCATACGGTGTGTGACTGATGTGAAGTGACTCTGGTTCATACGGTGTGTGACTGATGTGAAGTGACTCTGGTTTATACGGTGTGTGTGACTGTGATGTGAAGTGACTCTGGTTCATACGGTGTGTGACTGATGTGAAGTGACTCTGGTTCATACGGTGTGTGACTGATGTGAAGTGACTCTGGTTCATACGGTGTGTGACTGATGTGAAGTGACTCTGGTTTATACGGTGTGTGTGACTGTGATGTGAAGTGACTCTGGTTCATACGGTGTGTGACTGATGTGAAGTGACTCTGGTTCATACGGTGTGTGTGACTGTGATGTGAAGTGACTCTGGTTCATATGGTGTGTGACTGATGTGAAGTGACTCTGGTTCATACGGTGTGTGACTGATGTGAAGTGACTCTGGTTTCATACGGTGTGTGACTGTATGTGAAGTGACTCTGGTTCATACGGTGTGTGACTGATGTGAAGTGACTCTGGTTCATACGGTGTGTGACTGTATGTGAAGTGACTCTGGTTCATACGGTGTGTGACTGATGTGAAGTGACTCTGGTTCATACCGGTGTGTGACTGATGTGAAGTGACTCTGGTTCATATCGGTGTGTGACTGATGTGAAGTGACTCTGGTTCATACGGTGTGTGACTGATGTGAAGTGACTCTGGTTTATACGGTGTGTGTGACTGTGATGTGAAGTGACTCTGGTTCATACGGTGTGTGACTGATGTGAAGTGACTCTGGTTCATACCGGTGTGTGACTGATGTGAAGTGACTCTGCTTCATATCGGTGTGTGACTGATGTGAAGTGACTCTGGTTTATATGCGCGTGTGTGACTGTGATGTGAAGTGACTCTGGTTCATACGGTGTGTGACTGATGTGAAGTGACTCTGGTTCATGTCGGTGTGTGTGACTGTGATGTGAAGTGACTCTGGTTCATACGGTGTGTGACTGATGTGAAGTGACTCTGGTTCATGCGGTGTGTGTGACTGTGATGTGAAGTGACTCTGGTTCATACTGGTGTGTGACTGATGTGAAGTGACTCTGGTTCATGCGGTGTGTGTGACTGTGAGGTGAAGTGACTCTGGATCGTGACTCACAGTGTTGGCAGCTGCTGTAGATGGCTTTGATGGCTGATGGTGACCCGCTACAGCTGCTGGGAGGATTGATCCTCTTCTCCTTCTGTCTGCGGTTACAGAACCAGACTCGCACCACCTCCTTCTCCATGTTGAGCTGATCTGCGATCAGTGTGATCTCCTATCACGACGGCTTCTGACTCTGCTGCAGATCACAAACAAACCGCCTCATCACAATCACTCACTACAACACTTCTGTTGCTTGGAATAATCTTTTCTTACATCACTAAATGTGTGGGTCAGGGTAAGTGTTGGTCAGGGTCAGGGTCGGTCAGGGTAAGTGTGGGTCAGGGTCAGTGTGGGTCAGGGTCGGTCAGGGTCAGTGTCGGTCAGGGTCAGTGTGGGTCAGGGTCAGTGTGGGTCAGGGTCAGTGTGGGTCAGGGTCAGTGTCAGTGTGGGTCAGGGTCAGTGTGGGTCAGGGTCGGTCAGGGTCAGTGTGGGTCAGGGTCAGTGTGGGTCAGGGTCAGTGTGGGTCAGGGTCAGTGTGGGTCAGGGTCAGGTCAGGGTGGGTCAGGGTCAGTGTGGGTCAGGGTCAGTGTGGGTCAGGGTCAGTGTCAGTGTGGGTCAGGGTCAGTGTGGGTCAGGGTCGGTCAGGGTCAGTGTGGGTCAGGGTCAGTGTGGGTCAGGGTCAGTGTGGGTCAGGGTCAGTGTGGGTCAGGGTCAGTGTGGGTCAGGGTCAGTGTGGGTCAGGGTCAGTGTGGGTCAGGGTCAGTGTGGGTCAGGGTCAGTGTGGGTCAGGGTCAGTGTGGGTCAGGGTCAGTGTGGGTCAGGGTCAGTGTGGGTCAGGGTCAGTGTGGGTCAGGGTCAGTGTGGGTCAGGGTCAGTGTGGGTCAGGGTCAGTGTGGGTCAGGGTCAGTGTGGGTCAGGGTCAGTGTGGGTCAGGGTCAGTGTGGGTCAGGGTCAGTGTGGGTCAGGGTCAGTGTGGGTCAGGGTCAGTGTGGGTCAGGGTCAGTGTGGGTCAGGGTCAGTGTGGGTCAGGGTCAGTGTGGGTCAGGGTCAGTGTGGGTCAGGGTCAGTGTGGGTCAGGGTCAGTGTTGGTCAGGGTCAGTGTGGGTCAGGGGGGGGTCAGTGTGAGGTCAGGGTCAGTGTTGGTCAGGGTTCAGGATCCCTCTAGTGGTCAGGAGACCCGCTCACCTCAAGAAGCTCCTCTCTAAGGCCAGGCGTATGGTGGTCTCGATGCTGGTCCGCTTCTTGCCGGCGCCGGTTCAGACTCTCGCAGAGACCCGGAGACATCTCTGCTCGCACTCGACACCACGCAGTCGGCAGACATGTTCTCTGCAGAAACACAGAGCGAGAAGTGTTCATTAGATGTCTCGTTCTGTGTCCTGTGCTGGGCAGTCTCCCGGAAATACCGGTGTTTATATTTGTTATAATATAAATTTTGAATATAACACAACCCCGGTGTGTGTGTCTTTAGCAGCGCTAGGAACGCTCTCTGTGTGTGATAGGGGCTTTCACTGTTCACAGGTGAGGCTTTAAGCGTGATGGGGAAGATGGAGAGGTTCAACTATAACTGACAGCTGTCCAAGTATATTACAGTGTTTCTCATACAGTGGTTCACAACATCAACTTCGCCACAACTAGATCTTCTAAAAAGGCTTTGACATGTTGAATAAACATGAGCACTGACAAAAATGTGGTGTGGGTGTTTAATTAATGTTTTTTTTCTAATGAACTGACTGTCTTTAGAAAAGTTTCGATGTTATTTTCATTTAATCTTTTTAAATGAAAGATTCCCCATTACCGGTGAACTCTGTTTCTGCCGCTACTACAGCGCCTCCGGCTGGACCTCTTTGCAAACATCATTTTGTGGGACCTTACAGACCAGTATTAATACTAGTGTGGAATATTTCTACAGTATTCAGTCATAAGAGTAAAATAGTGCATTCTAAAGGCCAGTTCACACTAAGGACAATAACTATAAATATAACGATAAAGATATAGTTGTAAAAATCGTTCTCCATATTAAAGAATTGCGGTTCACACCACAGCTATAACGATAACCCTATGAGGAGCGATATCATTGGGATCACTTTCAGAACTATCTTTCCCAGCGGTCAAACGATTAAACACTGACAGCCAATCAGAATCCACTCGTATTTAAAACACCAGACAACACTGTGAAGTTGATCGCGAGGAGCAGAACAATCCACCACCTGACGAGTCAAACCCAGTTTAAGGGTAGCCTAAGTAAATAAAATAAGTATTAGTAAAAAAAAATAAATAAATATGTAAAGCCTAAGTATTTCCTCTCTCCATCACTGAGAGAGAGAGTGGTTAAAACTCAGTCACGCTGCAACAAAAACACCCGTTATATGCCATGACACCGGTATGATCCTGACTAATAGTGTGATATAAAATAGCGCACAGCTGGAGTGTTAGTGCGTTGGCTCTCTCACCGGCGTCGGTCAGCCACTTCTCCAGCAGGGGTTTGAGTTTGCACATGTTCTTGAAGCTCAGGTTCAAGGCCTCGAATCTGGAGATGGTGGTCTGGCTGAAGTCGTTTCCGTAGAGCTTCCCCATCGCCAGCCCCACATCACCCTGAAACACACGGACACGTCAGCGCCACGCACCGGCTGGCGGCACACGCGTGTGGAGAGACGCTCACCTGAGTGAAGCCCAGCTTGATGCGCCTCTGCTTGAAGCTCTTGGCGAACTGCTCGAGCTCCTCGAGGTCGCCGGCCTCCTCCACACACGGGCCGTCCACGCGCTTCGGGCCGGGACACGCCGGAGTCGGCATCGCCGCGATCTCCTCGTCGGGGTCGCTGCCTGAAGCATCACCAACACATGCAAACATCACCGACACACTCAGCAGACATCGCCGCCACACACTCCAGCAGACATCACCGCCACACACTCCAGCAGACATCACCGACACACACTCCAGCAGACATCACCGCCACACACTCCAGCAGACATCGCCGCCACACACTCCAGCAGACATCACCGCCACACACTCCAGCAGACATCACCGCCACACACTCCAGCAAACATCACCGACACACACTCCAGCAGACATCACCGCCACACACTCCAGCAGACATCACCGCCACACACTCCAGCAGACATCACCGCCACACACTCCAGCAGACATCACCGCCACACACTCCAGCAAACATCACCGCCACACACTCCAGCAGACATCACCGCCACACACTCCAGCAGACATCACCGCCACACACTCCAGCAGACATCACCGACACACACTCCAGCAGACATCACCGACACACACTCCAGCAGACATCACCGCCACACACTCCAGCAGACATCACCGCCACACACTCCAGCAAACATCACCGCCACACACTCCAGCAGACATCACCGCCACACACTCCAGCAGACATCACCGCCACACACTCCAGCAGACATCACCGCCACACACTCCAGCAAACATCACCGACACACACTCCAGCAGACATCACCGCCACACACTCCAGCAGACATCACCGCCACACACTCCAGCAAACATCACCGACACACACTCCAGCAGACATCACCGCCACACACTCCAGCAGACATCACCGCCACACACTCCAGCAGACATCACCGCCACACACTCCAGCAGACATCACCGACACACACTCCAGCAGACATCACCGACACACACTCCAGCAGACATCACCGACACACACTCCAGCAGACATCACCGCCACACACTCCAGCAGACATCACCGCCACACACTCCAGCAGACATCACCGCCACACACTCCAGCAAACATCACCGCCACACACTCCAGCAGACATCACCGCCACACACTCCAGCAAACATCACCGACACACACTCCAGCAGACATCACCGCCACACACTCCAGCAGACATCACCGACACACACTCCAGCAGACATCACCGCCACACACTCCAGCAGACATCACCGCCACACACTCCAGCAGACATCACCGCCACACACTCCAGCAGACATCACCGCCACACACTCCAGCAGACATCACCGCCACACACTCCAGCAAACATCACTGACACACACTCCAGCAAACATCACCGACACACACTCCAGCAAACATCACCAGACATGTCATGTATACTGTTAAAGCGCTGTATAAATGATAAATGAAGGTAAGGTGACATGACTTGGTTAGTGAGTGAGTGAGTGTGTGAGGGAGTGAGGGAGTGTGTGAGTGAGAGAGAGACCTGTGTGGTGAGTGTGAGGCTGGTCTGGGTCGGCACGAGGCTCGCTTGGCTTTGAGGTAGTGGAGTCAGAATATTCTGAGCTTGCAGGAGACCTGAGAACAGCAGAACAGGACGGGTCAGAACCATCATTATCATCATCAGTCTAACACACACACACACACACGTCCGATCCGGTCTAACCCTGAGGAGACTGAGAGATGATGAACTGAGGCTGGATCTGAGGACTGATGGAGTGACCCGACGAAACCAACACAAACTGCTGCAGGTTCAGGCCCTGAGGAGCCAAACCCTGAGAGAGAGAGAGAGAGAGAGAGAGAGGAGAAGAGAGAAATATCCATATTAAAACTTTATAAAGTAAAATAACTAGCTTCTTTACAGTGGAAGAGTGACATCATGGACAGACGCACATTTATGGACTTCAAAAATATATACATCCATTCACTGCCATTATAAAGCTTGGAAGAGCCAGGACACTTTTTAATATAACTCTGATTATATTCGTCTGAAAGAAGAATATAAGAATATGTCATATATCCCAGGGTGGCTTTAGGGAGAGTAAATCATGAGCAAATTTTAATCTTTGGGTGAACTATCCCTTAAAGCAGAGGTTCCCAAAGTTTGTCTTTCTTCATCTTTCCCATATTTCTGGCGCACACCAAAAATGAACCAAAATACTGTGAGATATGACCCATATGCATAGGGAGACAACAAGTTTGGAAACCTCTGTCTTAGAGCATCCAGCAGAAGAGGGAATGTCCAATGATCTGTCATCCGATTCGGACGGGTAAGATATGAGTCACTCACTGAGGCAATCTGAATGGGCGGGGGCCAGAGTGATGGGTGTGGCCGCGGAGGCGGAGATATTGGCTCCACTGGAACTGCTCTGATGACCAGCAGCTGCCATGAGCTGAGCCTGCTGCAGGAATACCTGTGTGTGTGTGTGTGTGTGTGTGTGTGTGTGTGTGTGGTGTGTGTGAGAGAGAGAGTGTGTGAGAGAAAAATATTAAAATCTCAAATAAATTTATTTAATTAAATAAAAATATTAAATAAAATTAATACATTAGAATAAAATAAATAAAATATTTAATGAAATAAATTATAACATGATTAAAATAAACAAAATGATTAATAAATAATTTTTTAAATGAATAACTAAATAAAATACAAAACGCTTGAAATAAATCAAGACATTAATTAAAAAAATTATATAAAAATGTAAATGATCAAATTAATTTGATTCAAATTATTCAAATAATTTAATTATTTTCTAAAATACAAATATATTCAAATAAACTTAATAAAATAAAAATTTGGTTTAAAAATGA
This sequence comes from Hybognathus amarus, assembly GCA_030378365.1. Lineage (NCBI taxonomy): Eukaryota > Metazoa > Chordata > Actinopteri > Cypriniformes > Leuciscidae > Hybognathus > Hybognathus amarus. The sequence goes on from JAQIUQ010002255.1 coordinate 183,622, forward strand.
ACAGAATTTGAATAAAAATAAATAAAAATCAGAAAAGCAGTATTAAAATACATACAAATAGAATTCAACTAAATTGGTTAAAATAAAAACAATATGAAATAAATAAAATATTACTCAGATAAATAATTAATACATTTATGCATTACAATAAAATAATTTGATAAATGAATGAATAAAATATATCCAACTAACATCTAACAGTGAAGTACAACAGTGAGCCGAAAACAAATGTAATATTTTGCACATTTATGAAATATATTTGACAGGATAATAATAATAATAATTTATTTCTATAGCACCTTTCCAGAGCTCAAGAACGCTTTACAATAGGCAAGCAACGATAAAGATCAGTCAGGATGATCATATTTTGGGTCCATGCCTGTAAAGGGCGGACAGACAGATCTCGAGCGGACATCGCTGAACTGAGCAGCTCGTTAACTCAAACCTCATTAGGCAGCGACACACTGACCTCGCGCGCTACTAGCACGGCACACTGACCTCGCGCGCTGCTAGCACGGCACACTGACCTCGCGCGCTATTAGCACGGCACACTGACCTCGCGCGCTATTAGCACGGCACACTGACCTCGCGCGCTATGAGCACGGCACACTGACCTCGCGCGCTATTAGCACGGCACACTGACCTCGCGCGCTATTAGCACGGCACACTGACCTCGGCGCGCTATTAGCACGGCACACTGACCTCGCGCGCTATTAGCACGGCACACTGACCTCGCGCGCTATTAGCACGACACACTGACCTCGCGCGCATTCAGCACGACACACTGACCTCGCGCGCTACTAGCACGACACACTGACCTCGCGCGCTATTAGCACGACACACTGACCTCGCGCGCTGTAGCACCGACACACTGACCTCGCGCCGCTGCTCAGCACGACACACTGACCTTCGCGCGCTCTCAGCACGACACACTGACCTCGCGCGCTCTAGCACGACACACTGACCTCGCGCGCTATTAGCACGACACACTGACCTCGCGCGCTATTAGCACGACACACTGACCTCGCGCGCTATTAGCACGACACACTGACCTCGCGCGCTACTAGCACGACACACTGACCTCGCGCGCTATTAGCACGACACACTGACCTCGCGCGCTCTTAGCACCGACACACTGACCTCGCGCGCTATTAGCACGACACACTGACCTCGCGCGCTGATTAGCACGACACACTGACCTCGCGCGCTCTGAGCACGACACACTGACCTCGCGCGCGATTAGCACGACACACTGACCTCGCGCGCTATCAGCACGACACACTGACCTCGCGCGCTATTAGCACGACACACTGACCTCGCGCGCTGTCAGCACCGACACACTGACCTCGCGCGCTATTAGCACGACACACTGACCTCGCGCGCAATTAGCACGACACACTGACCTCGCGCGCTATTAGCACGACACACTGACCTCGCGCTATCAGCACGACACACTGACCTCGCGCGCTGCTGAGCACGACACACTGACCTCGCGCGCAATTAGCACGACACACTGACCTCGCGTTTGATGTTCTCGTACCTGCTGGATCAGCGCCTGCGCCTGAAGCGTTGCTGACGGCACTTGCTGCTGGTGCACTCGACGTCTGTGTGTCGCGTGTGTGTGTCGACGTGTGCGTGTCGGGAACCCTCGGCTGGAGCTGCTGGGAGACAAGAGGGGAACATCTGTCAGAAACAGGGACACACACTCACACACACATGCAGATAAACACCTGCACTCACCTGGAAGTGCTCGGCTCTCCATAGCGCTGTGAGCTCAGATCTGCCGGGCTGGAATCTGTGCGGAGAGTAGACGAGTAACCGAGTTAGAGCACTTCCTTCGTTAGACCCCAGACCTGAACTCTCATCACACCAGGAGCTCGACTCCACCGACACTGAGCTGGATCTGAGGACAGATCTCCACTGAGCTCGAACTCCACTGATGAACCCTGAGCTGATCTGAGGACAGATCTCCACTGAGCTCGACTCCACTGATGAACCCTGAGCTGATCTGAGGACAGATCTCCACTGAGCTCGACTCCACCGACACTGAGCTGATCTGAGGACAGATCTCCACTGAGCTCGACTCCACTGATGAACCCTGAGCTGATCTGAGGACAGATCTCGACTGAGCTCGACTCCACTGATGAAACCCTGAGCTGATCTGAGGACAGATCTCGACTCCACTGATCACTCTAAGCAGAATTAGCCTCATGTGTGATGAAGTCGCGTCCCGATTCAGGTCGTGCTCTTCGGAGTCGATCTGCAGAAATAAAGCTGACTCGAACTCCGATGTGGATGATTTCTTTAATTCCGTGTGTTCATTAATATGTCTGAATCTCGTGAAACTCACCTGTGTGCGAATCGCTCGAGCGCTGTTCTCCTCGCGAGCGAAACACAGACTACAGCTGAAGCGCATCATAACGAGAGCTAATCAGGTATTCCGCTGATTAAAGCGGTATGCAAATCTCGTCCCCGTCGCTCGGTCAGACGAGCGCCGCTTTGAAGTTCTGCGAAGCGAATTCAATTTCGGTGCGGACCTCTGAAAGCTTTCTGCATAATTCAACATTTTTCATAAATATTTATCAGCTCATTTGCATATTAATTGGATAGCTTTTAGGACGTGGGATACGCGGGCACAACAGCGAGGGAGAAGTGAGACAAGGCCAATTACCAGCTGTGTGTGACTGTTTTAATTACGGGGGGTTGGGGCTTCCCAGCATGCAACACACACCCCGGCTGCGATGAAAGAATGTGTAGGCTAATGAGCGACGTCTCTAACACCCCGAGTCAAACCGGACCATCTCGTTCACCCAAACAAACGAGATCATCCGGAGAACTGACCGTTACACCCGGAGCCGGAGAGGCTGCGGACACTCGTTCACACCACAGAGTTACAAAATTAAAATTAAAAAAAGAAACAACTTTTTTTACGTTTTTCTACAATTCAAAAAAATAAATGTCAAAATTCTAAGATAAAAAGTTGAATTTAACTCTCTTATTTGTATTCCACGGCACAAACGAACTTCCACGAAAAGTTGAACTCACAGACGAACTGTCATGTGACTTTAACTCAAGCTGTTGCTATGACGACGACCCCACTGAGAGAGAGAGATCTTTATAACTAAAAAAGAAAACAGTTGAGAAACATGATTTACATATGGCCGCTGCGAGGGCTTCAGTAAGCTAACTGACAGACAATGCATTATGCAAATGTTTTAATTAATAGAATTTTAAATAAGCAATTAATTAGCCTTTCAAACTATTGAACGCAGCGCTGCATAATTCCAGGCAGATAAGTGGCATAAAGCACAACGCAGGAGAAATGAAGAGTATTCATAGAACGGAAACATTTTCCACTGAACTGCAGTCCAAACTTTTCTATTAGACTCATTAACATTCATCAGCCTTAATTAACCCATCATCCTGTGTTTGCCAATCATGCGCTACAAAACATTATATACTGCGACTAAACATCGTCTGTTAAAGTGCTAATGCGTGTGTGAAAGTGTTTAAGTCTTGAGTACTCTCGCATGTCCGTCACAAACAATTTTCAATGAGATTAATTTACTATATTTTAGTTCAATAATGCTTTCATATAATTTTTTTAGGGGATTTTATGGTACTTAAATTATATTTACACTGTATTTATAATCCATGAATTCACTTCTTGAGCATAGACCTGAAAAATACAATTCCAACGGCTTTTAGCGGATTCAATTTATTTACTTTTTCAATTTATATTTAATTTATATTTATTTTCAATTTATATTTATTTACTTTTTCAATTTATATATGAAATATGTATTTTCAAAAGCATTTTTTTACTCTAAAACTGTGATAAAATCAAAGCCATAAAACTAAATAAGTGTGTGTTCCGCGTGTGAGCTGATATCCCAGTAAACGAGCGTTCGGTGAGTGTGTGGCTGCAGTTCCAAACGCTTCCACTAGAGGAAAATCTCATTCATGTCTGACCACGAGGAGTTTAAGATGTTGTTTTCAGGGCCATTAAATGAAATTTTAGTGTGTGTGTTCACACAGCGAGGGCCAAAACCTTTAGCAAGTTTAACACCATTTCGATGATAAAAAAAAAAAAAATACACAAAAAACCCAAATGTAAAATTTTCCGGTGACATGGACCGAAGAGCTCCAGAGTTTATAACTATATCAGATAGTGTTATTTTTATTATCAGCGCTGAGTTTTGTTCGCCCGTTAAGCGCTTAGAGCGAAATATCAGAGCAGGATTCTGAATCTTCAGTGTGAACACACTATTTATACAACAAAGTTGCACTGAAGAGTGCATTATTATGCGCAATGGGACGATCAAAATGGCTTTGTGTGGTTTAGCGATGACTGACGCTCATGTACGTCCTTAAAGTTCATCAGAAGATCCAGAACCATGTGGATTCTACACTACTGCATTGTGGGAAAAATTAGATACCAATTAATATGCAGTGGGCACACACATATAACAGTGCATACTGAGTAATTACAACACCTTGGATGTTCTGCAATGAGCAAAATGCATAAATGTAAATGTAACGTTCCCGAGAGACACAAGAGAAACCGAAATAAGAACAAGGTAAAATCTCACGCACTCAACATCCAAACAAAATCACACAGCACGCATTAGCTCAGAGAAATTAATCATTCATGAACACGGCGTTTGTACTCATGAATATTCATGAGTAACTCTGTATATTTAATCCGCGCGATAAATAAATAGTGCGTCGCGTCTCTCATCTGGAATGAAACTGACGTTTAAATTATGCAGAAGTTTGAGCGCATTAAACAAGCAGGGCTGATGTTATTATGCAAATCCGCAATTTCACTCCTGCAGGTTTTAACGTGGTTCCCCCAGCCACTTTACACGTTATTCAACACCAGACACGTTTGAGAGAAGGAAACTTTTCACACACTGTAATTTTATTACCTGTCGGGGAACATAAAATCCCCCCAGCACGCACGCGCACACAGGACCTGTCGGGGTATTTATTTTGCCCTGAGGGCAAACAGTTACTCAGGAGAAGAAACGCTCAGGCTCAAGTTTGTCTTTTGCGTTTACTTCGCCGCAACACAGATTAAAGTGATGAATTATTACTCAACATCACGCGTGCGCGTTTACCGCTGAACAAACACATGAATATGCAAATCCGCGGCCGTTGAGTTTCTCTCGCGGCCGAACGAAGCGACACAAAGCGCGCTAATAGCAGCACTGCTAACTCTCTCTCACACACACACACACACACACACACACTTCACAAACATCATCCACAGCGCGACAAACCCGCCCGTTCCGACCAGTTTAACCCATTTTCACCAGTAAACCCACGCGCCGTGTAACCCACGAGACTGTGAAGATGCAGCACGCGCGCCATTTCAAATGATGAGAGTTGTTTGTGTAGTACTAAACTCTCATCTGCTACTAACCGACTCAAATCATTTCCAAAACAATGAACATTCTTCCCACTGTGATCGATTCCGTCCGCAAACGATCTGCGTGTGTGTTTGACTTTTGTTTACTTGAGGCGGATGGGGGAATATGAATATGTAAAATGTAATAATTACCTGCAGTCGAGCGATCATCTTGAGTCGTTGATCCTCTGTCCGCCATTTTGAATATTTAGTGTGTGAGTGAAACCACGCCTACTGCTAAAACACACACACAGAGGTCTCTTGACTCGCTGACATAAACTTCAGAACAGCCACATTATTCGCCAGCGCCAGCTACTCACCCTCATATTGTTCCAAACAGTTTCTTTCTTCTGTTAAACACAAAAGAAGATATTTTGAAGAACGGTAACCAGATTTTGGCGTTTTCCCTGGTTTACCAACGTCATCATGTTCAACAGAAGAAAGAAACTCGTGCAGGTGTGGAATCAATTTTTTTTGGTAAACTGTCCCTTTGATCTTTGAAGATTAATAAAATGGAATGCTCCTTTAATAACCAAGAGAAAACGTAAAACATTCTCAATAGTCACCAATAAAGGTATTTGAACTGGAATAACACTTCATAAATTCAGTTTGTGAAAACTTCAGTTTCTATTCACATTTATTTTTGTATAGCGCTTTCACAATACACATCGTTTCAAAGCAGAAAATGCAAAAGAGTCCACAATTTAGAGTGATCTGTTATCAGAGGAAACTGTCTAAATGATGTATTTCAGAAATGTACATATACAAAATCACAGTTAGCTAAAATTGATTAATTTAAACAATGTAATAGGCAACAATAATTTAAGGCAACAATTAGTTCACTGAAGTAATGAGAATACTTGTTTGTGAACAAATGATTATGACATTTAGAAAAATTTAGTATCGGTGTAAGCTAAGGTAAAGCAATGTTTTATATTTTTATTTTTAGTTTCATGAAATGATTTGTGCTTCACAGTTGTTTTACTGTTGAGTTAGTTTAGTTTAGTTAGTTAGTTTTACTGTTGAGTTTTGCAGTTGCACATAATAACAATTTCAATGTGTTTAATGAACCCTATATTATTTTCACTGCACATATTAATATTGTGGGACCATTCATTTGAGAGCTGCAAATCTTTTATTCCTAAAAATAAGAGTTTATCACACAACATTATCATCTTTAAGGCTCAAAATAATAATTCATGGTGAGTCAAAGAACCTTCCAGTGATCAGCTCTTAAAAGAATTGGCTTTTTTATTAGTGTGAAAAACATTTTACTAAGCTAATTGTTGTTGTTGTTGTTGTTTTTCACATATAAAAACATTGATGCCAGTACCTTTATTTTTGTAATTTAATCTGATGTTTATATGCTCTTAACTTTGGAAGTTCATAACAAAACCTGAACACAAGAGAATTTTGAAAAAGTGACGCTTTATGATGAAGGCAGTGATGCTATTCGGTACACACTTCTTTATATACAGTACAGACTGAAGGTTGATGTCAAACAAGCTTTCATGCTGTCTCATACTGAACAGTTTTGTCTTCACGAATGGAAGCCTGTCACTTTACGTATATGAAACACTTATTTTATGAACTATTTTTTATTGTGAACATGTGAATTTGACTCCTCCTGTTTCCTCCAAGCGGAAAGAACTTCATCATCCTCCATTTCTTGGGCCACCCTTGCTCTTCGCCCTCTGCTTTATCTGAGCAATATAAGCCGACATCTCCTCGTCGTCCCTCCTCTTCCCGTGCCGGTTTACCCGTCCTCACAGGCTCACTGTTGTCGTGTAACTTCTGCTTTGTGGAGTAGCTCTGGTAGGTGCTTCTCTCCTCGTCCTCGGATCCAGCGCTAAGATCTCCTGGTTCTGTAATTAGCAGCTTCACTCAAGCCCGTTACTACGAAGGCGGAGATCTCCGTGATCCATCGCTAAACTCCGGACTGGGATCTCGACTCAAGGACATGTCAGCACCAGCCCATTGCCTGGATGCGAATCTTGAGGAAAAGCTATACTCCTCTTCCTCTGCTTCCACTGACACTGAGCTCCTTCGGCTCGGAAAGTCGAACTCCGAGGGTTCCTCGATCCCGGCGTACGCCGACCGAGACATCCCGCACCGGCTCGGCGTCTCCATCATAAGGCTTCGGTTTGCTCGGAGGAGGTCTGACGTTTTTGAGCCACTCATCAATACTGCTGTTGCTGGTGGGATTCCTGGCTGAAGCCGGGAGGTTCAGGATCCCTGATCGGCCATAATCTCTCTGAGGTTTGGGTTTGTGAGAAGAACGTGCTGCTAAATCCTCATATCCATTGGATTTTGTAAGATCGGCTTCATCTTCATCGTCATCCTTTGCTTTTTTCTTCTTGTATAATGTACTTCGCTTGTTGTCCTCTGCGATCTTCCTCACCTCATAGGACGCCATCTTGTCCCGCATGTCAGACTTGATTTCTTTCTCCATAGTGTCCAGTTTGTGAAGGTTCACCTGGTCTTGGAAGAGACTGTACAGTGGGACACTGGTCGTAGTAATCTTGCTCCTGCGTGATCCCAACCCCGGACACCGAGGAGAGGTTCGATGAAAGCACAGATTCGGCTCTCCCACCAAACCGCACGGATTCGGCTCGACTCCGGAGAGAACGCTGGAAGACGTGGATCCGCTGAACACTGAGGCTTTCTCATCGTCTGCTCCTCGTGCCGAGACTCCCAGACTGGAACACCGATCCCGCTCGGGAAGGGCCGAGACTCGCTCCCATCATCATCTCTGTTTGCTTCTGCACGAGAGTCTCGTTGACCACGTTGGCTATCCAGTTTTGGATGTTGGCGAGGTTCACCATGGGCTCTCCGTTCGGACCCATGACCGGAGCTGGAGGCTCTTGGGGAACTGGGATCTGGGATCGAGTGCTACGCCCTGACAGGACCGAGGATCTTCCGCTCAGCACTGATGCGCTATCGTCTGCGATCGGAAAGGCTCCGGCACAGAAGGCGGACAGAGGGATCAGCGCTCCCGACACTCTCGGTTTCCCATCCGCACACCGACTGGCTCTCCTCGAGTGTTTTCCGGGTGCGCTCCAGAAGCTCCTCTCTGCGCTGGCGTCTCTTAACCGTGGCCGTGTCCTCCCCCGACTCATCTCCACAATCTCATCCTTGTTCTCTTCCCCGCCAAACTTCTTCTGCTGCTTGAGTTTCCAGGTCTGATACGCAGTTAAGTCTGACGTCCTCCAATGAGGGAGCGGGTGCTTCCGTCTCAGGCTCCGCTTGCTCCCCGTTCTCCGCGTCCTTTTTGTTCCATCCGAACTGAATTCGCTTGACCTTCCATCTTTCCAGGGGTGTCAGATTTCCTTTGTTCTTTTTGCAGAAGTTGTACATGGAGCTGCTGTCAGAGAGTATGCTCTCCACATCGTCGTCGATCTTCTTCTGGCTGGCTTCGCTGGTGGTGTCCTCGTCGGCCTCTCTGAGCCGGTACCGAGCGGCGGCCTGCTCCTCGATCTCCTTCACTCGCTGCTTCCAGAGATCCGCGTAACTGCTGGTTGTGGATCCTGAATCTGAAGCGGGTCGACGGGACGGCGTCGGATGTGTTCCTTCAGCATTCGCACATCTTCGCTGGTCACACTCTCCAGGTCCTCTGGTTGCTTTCTCTCGGCCAGAGACTCGTTGTCCTCCCCGTCGCACAGAAGTTGGGCTTCCCACCAGTCCTCGTTTTGGTACTTCTCGTTTCGCTTCTGCCACTCCCTAATCATGCCGTCCACATCCCCATCTTCGTCATCACAGTCTTTCCCAGGAGCGACGAGTCCTGGGTGGTTTCCTCCGTCTCGGGGTCGTTTGAGACCGTTGAGAAGTCGTGCTCTTAGCGCAGCAGCTGAAGAAGCCACACTACTCATCACACTCCCACCGTCCTCCTCTTCCTCCATCATGATAGAGTCCGCTTTAACCCCGAACATGCTCTCCTCCTCGTCGAGACGAGCCCGTGTGTCAATGACCGAGCACTGGCTGAGGGTGTCGTCGTCGTCATCTCGCTCCTCCATTAGAGTCTCGTTGAGTTGGCGGAGTTGCTTTATGAAACCTTCGTTGGGGCTGATGGCCCGTTTCTTCCTGATCTCCAGCAGCGCCTCCATGATGCTCATGTTCTGGAAGATCATGAGATAAGCAGCGACAAGAACAGCAGACCGGCTCACGCCCATCATCGAGACCACGAGCACCTTGCCTACATGAAGGGGAATAAAAGAAAATCGTCATCATATTTGAGCAATTTCATCAGATTTGTCACACACATATATTCAAACCCGCATACCTATAGACTGAGACACGTAATATGCATGTGCGCACTGTCTGTGTTTCGTGGGTTTGCATTTTTGTGGTTTGCACAGAGATAACATTTTTTATGTTTTTTTTCACAGAGTTTTTCCACAGGAAAAACTCTGTGGATGTTGAAGGTTCTTCATGGAACCATCGATGCGCATTAAGGGCCGTTATAGGGCGTGATCTTAGTTCTGGCGTGTTCTCCTGACTCGACTCTGAAGAGGTTCTTGTATATCTGCGTCACTAACTCTAAAAATAAGCGCGTGAGACAGTGACAGAGTCCAGGCCGGTGAGTTAATCTGGTATCTTCGGTTTGTTTATCTACAACAGGAACAGTGTGTTACAATTTTGACGCATTTAGCCAAACATTTAGCCAAATGATTTTTACAGTATTTATTAGAGGCCCAAGCCCTGAAAGGGCGCAGAGCCCTATTGTTTCCCTTCCGATTATTAGGGCCCAAGCCCTGAAAGGCGCAGAGCCCTATTGTTTTCCTTCCGATTATTTTTTTTTTTTTTTTTTTTTTTTTTTCTTTTTTTTTTTTCTTTTTCTAGCGACTATTCGGGCACTTTTGAGGCCCTTAACATGCTCGAAAACTCTTGAAACTTTGCACACGGGTCAGAACCCGCGGCCATCAGAGCCGGGCTGAAGCTGGTACCCGGGTCGTGGCAGGGCGGCTCGTCAGCGCCCCCTGGAATGGGGTCCGAACACCTGGTCCATAACTCAAACACACTTGCATGTAATAATATGAAACTCGGTACACATGTCGATAGCAGAATTTCATCTATACCTCGCGTTCTTGCTTTTTACCCCAGCCCAACAGGAAGTCGGCTATTGAGGTTTTTTTGTAAAACACACGCAATGAACTTTTAAATACTCCTCCTAGAGCTCTGATCCAAATTCGACGAAACTCGGTCAGCTAGAAGTCAAGACATTGAGGATGAAAGTTTGTGTGGGGATTTTTGATATCTCGAACGGTTTGGCCGTGGCGAGGAAACGAAACTATGGCGAGAAACGTGAAACAGGAAGTGTGTCATAACTTCAGCATACATTAACTGATCTGGATGAAACTTCAGCAGTGCGTTCGCTGTAAGAGGACGATCACATGGATGTGACTATTGTGAGTCAAAGTTATAGCGCCACCAACTGGCAGCAGGAAGTGTGTCACTTTCAAAATGCTTTGAAATCACCCTCTTATTTTTACCCGATTTGCTTCAAACTTCATCTGTATAATGTACATACACGGCAGATGAAGACCTATGAATGGATTCTTGATATCTTTGAAACTGTTGCCGTGGCGACGCATCAAACTTTACCATTCTTTTAGGATGCATTCTTTTAGGGATTCGAACATTTGTCCATAAATCAAACACACGTGCATGGATTAATATGAAACTCGGTACACTCATAGATCACATCAGGCCAAACAACTTTCGTGCTCTAAGTTTTACGACAGTTCAAACGGAAGTCGGGAATTATGTTTTTTTTTTTTAAATAATTGTCCTAGAAAAACATCAAATTACAACCCATGCTGTTACCAATCACCACCAAACTCAGTGTGCATGAAGTCAAGACATTGAGGATGCTATATTCCGGACGGATTTTTGATATCTCGAACGGTTTGGCCGTGGCGGATTTTTTTGACTAAAAAAGGACACATAAAGTGTGTTATAACTTGGTTAGTTTTACTGACAGTTACAAAACTTGCCGTGTATATTGTTCTATTCAAGCCAAACAACTTTCTAATTAACAATAATAATCTCAAACCCACAGAAAGTCAGATATTGTAGTTTGAATATGATCATGCTCTTTCTGAGCCTAGGCCTGTCACACAGTCTGTGTGTGTGTGTGATTGAGTCTTTTGACACACAGTCTCTGTGTGTGTGTGTAGGGGGAGGGGGCTTAATAATTTCACTGTGTGTCTGGCCTGCTAAAGTAAATACATTTCTTAAGCCTGGTATTTTTTAAATAAGTTTTTGTTTTTATTTTTTTATAAGTAAAGACATATAACCTGTTTAATTGTAGTGCATTGACAATAGTTTTATATAATTAGTGTATTAATTAAATTAACTTGGTCCATAAATCAAAAAGGAAGTGTGTTAAAACTTCTGCATACATTAACTGATCTTGATGAAACTTCAGCAGTGTGTTCGTTGTAAGAGGCCGATCACATGGATGTGACTATTGTGAGTCAAATATATAGCGCCACCAACTGGCAGCAGAAAGTGTTTCACTTGCAAAATGCTTTGAAATCACACTCTTACTTTTACCCGATTTGCTTCAAACTTCATCTGTATAATGTAAACACACGCCAGATGAAGAGCTGTGAAAGCATTATTCAATATCTAAGATAATGTTGCCATAGCAACGCATCAAACTTTAACATTCCTTTTTTTGATGATTTTGAGTCTCTTAGCGGCTTTTGGGGCCCTTAATGGGTTTGAAAACTCTTGAAACTTTGCACACAGGTCAGATCCCACAGCCATCAGAGCCGGGAAGATGGTACCCGGGTGTGGCAAGGGGGCTAGACAGCGCCCCCTGGAACGGGGTCCAAAAACTTGGTCCATAAATCAAACACGCTTGCATGTAATAATATGAAACTCAGTACACATGTTGATCTCATCGTTTCATATATTCATATATTCTCCTCAAGCCGGACAACTTTCTAATTTACACTCATGAGCTAGGACCCACAGAAAGTCAGATATTTTGGTTTGAAAATGTTGAGTGTCTCTCTGAGCCTACACTTCTGTATGGCAAGCCCTTTTAACATTTAAAAGCTAAGTTTGACTATTCGTAATTAACATTGTAGATATCAACAACGTCTTTCTAGTCGTAATTACATTTTGGATAGTTTGTATTATCATTTAAGATATCTGTAACGTAATTGTGACTAGTCGAAACGACAGATAGAGTATGGCAAGCCGTTTTAACATTTAATCATTTTAACCTACTAGTCTCTATTTTCATGCTACTAGTACTTATTTTTTTAGATACTAGTATCTATTCCATTAAGTACTAGTACTTATTCATTAGCTACTAGTGCTTATTCTTTAGATACTAGTGCCTTTTCTTTAGATACTAGTGTTTATTCTTTAGGTACTAGTACCTTTTTAAAGATACTAGTACTTATTCATTAGACACTAGTCCTTATTTATTAGATACTAGTACTTATTCATTAGATGCTAGTCCTTATTCATTACATACCAATGCTTATTAATTAGTTACTAGTACTTATTCATTAGATGCTAGTACCTATTAAATAGATACTAGTACTTATTCATAAGTAATAATGAACTGAACTAAAGAAATATTGTAACATAAAAAGGA